>PVHX01000193.1:0-98974 GCA_004024805.1 Geosciurus inauris | reverse complement strand
TTGCTGGGGCTGGCTTTGAACTCACGATTCTCCTGCCTCAGCCTCCCTAAGTGCTGGGATTACAAGCTTGAGCCACTGCGCCTGGGTGTGAATGGGTTTTTCTATGAGCCAGGTTCTATACTGCTGGTTTTTCTTATATAATGTCGAAAAATAATATAGAAAAATAATGATGCTTTTACTTGCTAAATGTGGTGGGGGATGGGGGAGGTGCTGGGTTTTGAACCAAGGGCCTTGCACATGCTAACAACTTGCTCTACCACTGAACTATATACCACATACCTGCTAATTTTTTTTTTTAATATCAGGAAATTAATGTTTGGGGAAAGCTATAGTTTCAATGTTTATGGCCCCTCCAGATCCATGTTGAAACTTAATTCCTAAGAGACGGGACCTTTAGGAGATGAATGCTCTCATGGATGGGAACAGTGCCTTGTGAACAGGCTGAAGGGAGCTAGCCAGGTACCTCTGGTCCTCCTGTCCCCTCCACCATATGAACACAGCCACAAGGTGCCATCCTGGAAGCACAGAGTGGGCCATCAGCAGATCCTGAACCTGCCAATCCATCTTGAACTTCCCAGCCTCCATAACTGGGAGAAATAAATTTGTATCATTTATTAATTTCCAAAACTCAAGATTTTGTTATTGTGGCATAAACAGAGCAAGACAGAAAACTATAATCTATTTTGCAGGGCTGTTATAAATATTAAATAAAGTAGTGGATATTAAATTAATTTAAAACTGTAAACCAAGATATCCTCTTCTTTTTCATACTATCATTACTACTATTTTTAAAAGCAATTAGTGATTATTGACTATGTGCTAGGCACTGTCTAGGTGTTTGTGATACAAGGGTAACAAACATTTATATACGATGAGGGAGAGAAACATTAAAATTTATATATATATACATATTTCCAAATTGTATACATATATACACATAGATATATGTACACATACATATGTGCATATGTGAATCCATCCTAATTGCATGTAAAATTTGGCCAGAAGAGAAATCAGGAGAGACTTCTCTGAGCTGAGATCTGAAGGATAAGTAAGCAGGGTTCACTGGGTGAAGTAGGGGAAATGACTGGTGCACTTAGACAGTTTGAGCAAACTCTGCAGGAGGCAGGTGGGAGTGTGGCTCATCAAAGAAAAATAGAGCAACAGGAGCCTGAGAAACTGTGGTTAGAACATTGTTGAATATATTAAGGAACCAGCATTTGATTCTAACAGTGGAGCTTTCCCCTGAAGTGCATAAAATTATATTTGGGTTTTGAAAACCTTACTCTCTTTGCTGTGTGGGGAGTATCAGTAGAGAAGCAGATAGCCCAATTGGGGTATTCTAACTGTGGCAGAGGGGGAGAATGAATCTGGTTATATATTCTTTGCTGTGTTTATGAATTCTTTAAATCAGTCTCCAAATGATACATAAGAAACAAGTTCATGATGCTATCTTGTTTTTACAGTACTATACTATTGATGGCTCTGCTCTCATAGGTCACAAATCTTTTTTCAAATTCATTTACCCAGGTATTTACTCAATCATCCATCTTCCCTTCTGTCAACTTCAAATTTCTGCTGCACCTAGTATATATAAGGCATGTCATAACTAATGAAATTACAAAAGTGAATATAGCTTAAATCCTTCTCTATGTCTATTGAGTCCAATTTCTGAGACAGACATGGAAATAATTTTAGTATGACTAAATAATAGCCAATGGATATATTTACATAAAGAAAGGAATGATTAACTGGCATGTGATGATTTATCTTATAAACTTCACTAATGTAAAACAATAAGAAACAGAATTCTTCAATTTTAAACAACAAATACAGTAGAAATTGCATATGGTCATTTGTTTTCGCAGACCACTTTGTAAACTTGAGTGCAGGAGGATTGAAAAAATATAAATGTAAAAAAGTGACATTTGCATATTTTAAGATGATCTGTAACCATTTAACTGTAGTATGGCTATTTTTATAAGTTTGTTTTTAACATCAGAAGACTAAGATAATACTAAATTTTTTTTACATTTTTTATATGTCAGAGTAAGAATATTGAGCTGATCAATTCAGGAATTTGTGGTTGACACTGGGGAAGTGCCATTAGAAATGAACGAGGCCAGGATATGTGGCTAAGAAGTCACTATCACCTCTTCATCATGAGCAAAGCTGGGATTGTCCTATTCACTAATCCATTCCTGTTCATAAGAGTGGGCTCTCCAGTCGGTCACTGCAACCTGGATACAACTAACCTGGAGACAGCTATATTTCTACTCTTCTCATTTTTACCTTCCTTTTTCTCCCTGTGTAACTGTCCAACATGGAAAAGTTAGTGATTGCTATGTCTTGAGTATGTCCCCCCAAAATTACATGTTGGAAAATCAACAATGAGGCTGTATTAATCCTTAATGCAAGAGTGTTGGGATGTGGGGCTCATGAGAGGTGTTAGGCCATGAGGGTGGAATGAATGGATTAGACCTTAGAACTCTGGGTTTCTTAGCCTTCTGACTCCGAGACTTTTCACTTGTGGCCTCCTAAGGACTTTCCAGCCTTTGACCTTGGACTGAGATTCATACCATTGGTTTCCTTGGTTCTCTGGCCTTGTGACTTGTACTGAGCCACACAATTGGCTTCTCTAGTTCACCAGCTGGCAGATGACCCATCATGGGTGTTAGCCTCCGTGCTTATATGAGTCAGCTCCCTTAATAGAACCCATTTATTCTATTCTGTTCTATTCTATTCTATTCTCTTCATTTTGTCTTTCTGGAAGAATATGACTGAATATGACTGATGAACACTAGCTATTTGGAATAAAAAGAATGCTTGAACAGATGATACCTATGGAACTACTTGTTTAAGGTAAAAGTTCCAATGTAATCCATGCAGCTGAGTTATTCAGTTTTCAAGCACTGAGAGCAGTGCAGGTGCCTTCTTGGGGAGCTTTTAGTAGCTTCCATATCATCACTGAAAATAATAGATAATTGCTAAAAGAAAAGAAATAGTGGTCACTTCATTTCAAGGAAGGAATATGTTTGTACATGTTAGTCTTGGGTTTCTGAGCAGAGTATAAATCATTTATTTAGTCTAGAAAAGCTTTTTATGGTTATTTGCAGTATACTTCTATGACCTGCTGACAATACAAACACTTTTGTTTTTTAGTTGTTGATGGACCTTTGTTTTTTTCATTTATTTATATGCAGTGCTGAGAATTGAACCCAGTGCCTCACACATGCTAGGCAAGCGATCTACCACTGAGTCACAACCCCATCCCCTACAAGCACTTTTCTTTTTTAGTTCTTCCTATCTCTTTCCTGCCTGCTTTGGAAACATAAGTAGCATTAATCAGATTAATCAGTTTTCAGTAATGTCATACTACCTTTCATTAATTAAATCCAGATTATTTACCAAAAGGAGGTGATGAAAAGCAACTTCATATTTGGATTTAGGCAATAAACTATGTGGAAATACCTAGAAGTTATCATTTCAAATGTTTATATTTACAAACTGAATAAATTTGATAGCGAACCTTTTAATGATAATAGCTAAGAACTGTTGATTTTCTTAACTTTGCCAGGCAATGTGGTAAGTGTTTTACACGCATACCTTCATTCAGTTCTCTCAAAATAACACCATGCAACAGGTAACATAATCACTTTATGGAAGAGGAAACCTAATCTCACATAGAGGAAATAAATTTCTTATCATCACATAGCTGCTCAATGGTAGGATTCAAACGTATTTGACTTCCAAGCTGTATACTCTACACTCCTCACCCATTTTCCTGTATGTATTTTATATGGATCAGATTCATTATCACGTTCATTTACTTTATTATTATTGTCATCATAGTCTTCCATTTGACAGTTACTGAATTTTAATTATGTGCTATTTTGGAGGAAAACAAATCAAATTGTGCACATTCTTTGAGGAAAAAGATATAGAGATAAGTACATCAGAATTTCAAAAGCCAACTGCTAAGTAGTACTACGGAAACATTAGACAGTGCTTCTGACTGCCGACACTTGTGAACATAAATGTTGTTCAAAATATGGGAGGGAGGCCCTCTGTTCTTTGGAAGTTGAAATTAGATGCTGGAGTGAGGTATCTGGTTAGAAGTCCTAGTTCTGCCGATTGTAGCTCTATGGTCTTGGAAAAGTTACATGCAATTATAAATGAAAGCGATACTCACTGCATAGGGGCTCTGGTGAGGATTAAATATATCTAAGGCTCAGGACAACTCCTAGCATGTGATAGCATAGCCATTATTGCTGTCAATATTGAAACGTTGTGGTTTTGTAGCTAGCACTTATGAGGTTTGATTTTTTTCTTCCTTAAACTATCATCTATTACTTGCCTCTTACTAAACGTTATTTACTGTTCTTTTATTTATTTTTGGGGGGAGGAGGGGTTGTTCTCTGACACTGGCCATTTTGATCCATTGCTCCAGAACCTTGCCACTTTTTCTATTTAGGTATTATCTTTCACTTTAAGATTCAGGCTTCCTCTTCTCGTGCTGCAAGATTCACCCTTTCTGCCAGACAAAGGACTTTTGTCAATCTAGAAAGAAAATCTTTTGGAAGAAGGAATAAAGCCAGAGAGGTGGTACTAAGAGGACAGGCTTCACTCTCCTTGTATCAGGCCATGCTAAAACACTCTTCCTTGTTTGTTTCATAAGCAAGTAACAGAATCCATACTTGTGGAGGGAGAAGGGGCCTTTTTTCCAATTTTCAACTTGCTAGAAAAGAATGTTAAATGACCTGGGTTCTACAAAGAATCTTTATGTAGTATAACTTCATAGGATAATCAAAGCTGACATGCACCATGGTAAATGGATTTAGAAAAGCAGTTTGAATTTCTTCCTTTTTAATCACGGTATTGAGATTTATGGTTTACACATCTGGCTGGACAGCAGAAGCACCTGTTAAACTGGCTAAATGCAGATCAATCCTTGCTCTCCTCCTTCTACCCTCTATCTCAACTCTGTCTCCAGTGACCTGAATCATTGAGTCTGCAGTAGAGCCTTGGAATCTGTTATTTTTAAGCATTGGAAATCACTGGCTAAGATTACTTATGCATGTGTTCATGAGGTATGGACTTGGTAATGGCAAGTTCTAATTTTTCTTCCTAAATTGACATTGAAATGTAATTTATTTAAAAACAAGATCCAATTTCACTTAATATTCTACTTCATTGAGGTCTGATGAAGAGAGACTAGAAAAATAGTAGTCATTATTGGCTTGTTAAATTCTCAGAATCAGCATTTCCTTCCTTCCTTCCTTCCTTCCTTCCTTCCTTCCTTCCTTCCTTCCCTCCCTCCCTCCCTCTTTCCTTCTTTTCTCCCTCTCTCTCTTTCTCCCCCCACCTCCTATTTTTGGGGGGAGGGGTATTGGGGACTGGGGACTGAAACCAGGGGTGCTTCTTAACCACTGAACCACACTCCCAGCCTTTAAAAAAATTTTTTTTTGGAGACAGGATCTTGCTAAGTTATTTAGGGCCTTGCTAAATTGCTGAAGCTGGCTTTGAACTTGCAATCCTCCTGCCTCAGCCTCCTGAGTTGCTGAGATTACAGGTGTGCACCACCATACCCAGCAGAATCAGCATTTTTAAGCTGGAAGAAACACTAAAGCCACAGTCCTATTTCTTTACAGATACAGAAGCAACTCTTTCTGTTTAATGGGAGATTGGTATGAGAACACCATGATCCAAAGGCACTGTGACTTCTCAAAGTAATACAGGTAACTGGAAAAAATTCTTAATTCCCACTATACTTCATAACCCTTTTATGTCTTTAATAGTCACCAAAATGGATCACATCTGTTTCTCATTTTTTGGCTAGCCAAACCAAGGGGATTTGTTCTTAAAAAACACAGCATAGTTATGATTTGCAGTACCCTTCTTATTAGATACCACTTAAAACCACATTTTGAGAATTAAATGGAATCTTACCTTTAAGAGGCACCTTGACATCAAGGCCATAGAATAAAGGCAAGAGAGAAGAACAAGAATAGAAACAGAAACTGCAGAAGAAAAAGAAGAAGATTATGTAAATCTGAATTTCTGTAGAGCCATTCAGGTAGTACAAAACCTAAGTGTTTCCACATTCTCAGGTCTTCCCATTTCTCATGTGCACAAGGACCTTTTTGTTTCAAAAATTCATACCTTTCATTTATCTATTGGCAAAGAAATGCCAGTGTTTAATGCTGATTCATATATTTTAGAATTGTAGGGGGTCTTATAGATATTCATCTAAGCTTCTAATTTTATAGATGTGTAAAACAAGTACAGTAAATCAATAGTTCAATTTCACACAAGTTCATGTCACAGTGAAGGCTAGAACCTAGATATCTCGAGTCCTACAGTATATATCACGGTCTTTATCTACTATGTATGGGAGAGTATTTCAAAAACACAAAACATGATCAGAATATACACTTAATGACACATTAAACTATCATTGGTTAATGGGAGAGGTTTCAGAACCAAGTGCAGCAGAGAGAATATTAATATGTAGGGTAAACATATGACCAATTATCCACAGTGGAACACTTCTGAGAGGGAAATGGGGTGTTATTAATAATTATATTGGGGGAAATGGGTCTGTCCCAGGTAAGTGAGGGTGTGTGCACCTCCTGTTGGTATGAAATATGCTCCTACATCAATGGGCATGTCAGATAATGTATGATGTTCCTGCTATTGTGCCTCTCGGATAGACCATTTCTTATTTGACTCATGATTATTAAATAAAGTCTGATTTATCTCTCTTTACTGAGGACTTTAACTGCAGAAGCAAATAATTGGATGAACAAACATAGGCTTGTGTGGCACTTGAGTACAACCAACTGTAGGCTAATTATAAAGGTCAGGTGAGTTTTAAAACATGTTAATTTTCTTGGTGATGTACTTCACAGAGTTCATAAGTCTTTTGTTCAATTATCCCACACTGGGAAGATCCTCTTGGTTACCACATCTTTGAATAAGAGTCAGATATGGGCTTTTTACAGTGTGTGCATATTATTTGCATAGTCCCTTTACTGCCGTTGCTTATAAGGTTCTTACTTCACTGTGGCTAAGTTGTATAATCAAGTTATAAATATGGTGCTTGTGGTCATGTATTGGAGACTATTATTTTGAAAGCAGAAATTTTGTCCATTAAAATAAAATCCTAGAAGAAGCACCCACAACAGGAAAAGCTAGAGATGGAGAGAAACAGAAGGATTCCCACAATTACTATGAGAGGATCTAACATCAGAGCTACTTCCTTGGGCATAAGCAGATGTCTGCACTTAATCTGTGATGAAATTCTTGGTCCCTGCAGTATGGTGGGCAGATCATGGCACTTGGAGTCAGTCATACACACTGATGTCTGGTCTTGATTTCCAATAGATAGGTTACATAATCTTGGGCAAGTTATTATTCTCTTTGATTCATTGTTTTATTATCTACATACAAAGGGACCATAACATCTGCTGTGTCTGTCTCATAATTATGAGAATCATATGAGATCATGACATTGGAAATGCTTTGGACATGGTAAACTATTAAACATAGTTGAGGTAATTTTGCAAAGTGTGCTGTTCTCACCTGATTTATACTAAATGTGTGCATGGAAATAAGCCTCAAAGAAGGAATTACATGTACTTTCAATAGGTGATCAAATAGTACAAGGGAAAGAATGGTGAGTATCTCTGACATAAATACTATTTAGCCTTTTGGAGAGTGTATGAGAGTGAGACCAACTGAATAGAAGGTTCAGTATAAACCTCACCTTTCATTCATCTCTCTAATCAGAAACAACTGGGTTGTTTTTGAAGTGGCTTAGCTTACCATCTTATGAGCTGTATGTGGCTCTGATAACTAGAGTCCTTATTTTCTGTTAAGTACATTCCTTCACTATCATAAATGTTTAGGAAGTTCATAAATATGGTGAAATTTATTGAGCAAAAGGATGGTGAAAAATTTCACATTATGTTCTTACAATGACCAAAATCTTAATTCCCTTTCTTCCAAAATTTCCATGGAGTTTATTTAGAGGGGGGCTAGGGTGGTGATAGTAACAGATATAGCTCCCTCCCTCTTTTTTTAAACCTCAGTTAAATAAGGACTGAATGAGATCAGACACAGCATGGTTTATGAATGAGCAAAGTATGGCCAAGGAATGGCCACTTGAAAGTGTGTGAATGGACAATGTTAGGTGAATCTTTTACCACAGGGAAGCTGGGAGCAACCCTGCCTTCTGCAGGTCTTCCTAGCAGTCACTGGGAAATTAGATTTGGTTCTTGGTTTATTATGCTTTACGTCTGCCTTTGCAGAACTACACAGAACACTTCTGAAAAGAGGGAAATTCAAATTTAAAATTTTACAGAAGATGTATACTTTAGGAGTAAATTTTTTTAAAAATTATTTTTAGTTGTAGATGGACACAATATCTTTATTTATGTTTATGTGGTACTGAGGATCAAACCCAGTGCCTCACGCACGCAAGGCAAGTGCTCTACCACTGAGCCACAATCTCAGCCAGGAGTACATTTTTTAAAAAATATACTTTTAAATTTGGTACTTTTCTTAGTATTACCTAATTTTCACATGTGACCTTGTTACTCATAGGAGAAGTGAGTACAAACATTGGCATTCCTATTTTCTAGGAATGGTTTAGACATAAGGAGTGCAGTTATTTACTCAAGGTCAAAAGAGCTCCTGAAGAAGCTCCTGTGTAAGAATATGGTGCTTGGTGGCCTAGCCACTGGAATCCACTCACTCCCTCTGACCTCACATAATAAGGCTAGCTATAAAAGCAATTTGAGATGAATCAAATCTTGACAATTAATTATTCCAGGAATGGCAGATAGTTTGTTAATTTACTCTAATGTGTCCATGGAAGATACTGCAAAACAGCCATATCCTTTTTTTAATACAGGGTTTTAGGTAGCTACTTCCGTTCAATAAGATTGAGATGCCAGAGAAAATCTCTTTGCTGTCCTTTCTGTATATCTCAGGAGGATGCTCCTGGCCTTTTGGGCAGGACAGTTCTTTTTTTTTTTTTAATTTTTTTTTTTTTAGTTGTAGATGGACACAATGTCTTTATTTTATTGCTTTATATGTGGTGCTGAGGATCGAACCCAGGGCCTCACGCAGGCGAGGCAAGTGCTCTACCGCTGAGCTACAATCCCAGCTCCAGGACAGTTCTTTATTATGCAAGACTGTTAAACTCACAGCATCCCTGCCTGAGCCTCAGTCTTTCTCCCAACACACAATCATTTCCAAGTGACCTCTCTAAGAATCACTATGTTTTGCTTCCCTCAAACATTGCTGACTTGGAAGAAGCATTTTATCTTTCAGATCTCAGAGGAAGTGACAAGAGGCATAGTTATCATGTGTCAACCTAAGATTCTGGACTTACTGTTGAAGTAAAACTATAGCACAAGGATGAAAGGGCTTTTAATGAATAAAAAATGGGAAAGATTTTTTTTTAAGGTGCTAAAAATATTTTTAAGACAAAGAATAGAGTAACAAAATTCAGAAGAAAGTTTTGGAAAGGAAATGAAAGCAAGAAATAAAAACAGAAAACACAGAAAGTCATAAGAACCAACACAAAAGGCAAAAGTGTCAAGGCTGGGTGACTGGTGATCTAGCCTCTGCTAGAACCCCGGGCCTAACTTCAGGTGAGTCCTACATTTCATGTACCTGCACCTACCTATGCTTGGTCCATAGTAACAGAAGAGAGAGAGGACACGGGAAGCAAAATCAATACTGCTTTCTCATTAAATAAATAAAGGATAAAACTGATATTGAACTTGACGCATACCTTTTCTTCTAAGTCTTTTATCTGTCTTTTCTGGATGTCTGTTTTATCTTCTAAGTCACGGATTCTCTGAAGAAAGGAAAAAATACAAAGGAAAACATTGGTAGGTATTAAGTTATACAGAAAAATTGTTCACCAAACTAAAACTCAAAACATTCTATCAAAACATTCACATTTTCAGCCGGGCGCGGTGGCCAAGCCTGTAATCCCAGCACTTAGGGAGGCTGAGATAGGAGAATCACAAGTTCAAAGCCAGCCTCAGCAATGGCGAGGTGCTAAGCAACTCAGTGAGACCCTGTCTCTACATAAAACACAAAATAGGGCTGGGGATGTGGCTCAGTGGTTGAGTGCCCCTGAGTTCAATCTCCAGTACCAAAAAAGAAAAAAAAAAAACCACTCACATTTTCACCGTAGCTAGAAACATCACATATAGGTTTTTGTGTACGTACAAGGTTGTTTCCACCAGGCTTATAGTGGAAAATTGTCATTGACTGTATTAAAAATATTTCCCAACTGTTATAGTTTGGAAATGCCTACCAGAGGTCAGTATGCTAAAGCTTTGGTCCCCAGGCTTTGGCAGTGTTGGGAGGTGGTGGAACACCTATTTAGGAGGTAGGGCCTACTGAAAGGAAAGTCACTGGGGGCATGTCCTCAAAGAAAGTTAGGTCAATGGGGGTGTGTCCTTAAAGGAGATATTGAGACTCCAGCTCCTTTCTCTCTGCTTCCAGGTTGCCAGGAGGTGAGCAGGTTTGTTCCATCACAGGTTCACCCCTGTGATGCACAGACTCACAATGCATCCAAAGCAAAGGAGCCAATGGACTATGGACTGAAGCCTCTGAAATCATGAGCCAAAATAAACCTTCTTCATTTAAGTTCATTTTCTCAGATATTTTGTTACAGTCACTGGAAGCTGACTGACACACTGTCCCTTTCTACTGTGCCTATCCCTGCAAATCCCTTCCCAGGGGAGAGATGGATCCCACCCAGCTGACCCTGGGGTTGGCCATGAGAACTGTTTTGACCAGGGGATTGTGAGTTGGTGTGATATTCAGGAATACCACATCCTTGCAGAGAGAGTAGTATGCTTCAGAACTAGTGAACAAGAAAAAAAGCTGTTATAAAAAATTTGAATTGAGATTTTCAGAGGTTTGTTAGCACAGTAAAAATGGCAGAAGCTGATTTGTCCAAAAGTAAAGATTTTCTTTTTGCTAAAACTTTCTTTTCAACCTTATTTTAATCCTGCTTCATGGTGGAATTTCTTTATAAAACAAAGTTTTATCAATACTCAACAAACATATGGATTATGCTTCAAAATAAATTCTCAGAAGGGTAGTGATAAACTGGGGGGATAAACAAATCTTAACAAAAATATCACAAGTCGCCATAAAAGACAAAAAAGCTCTGGAACTCTTTGAACTTACCCGTTAACTACATAACCAAATTCCTCTAGTTTCAATAGCACAGATTAAATATCAACATTACATACACAACTATTTACAAGTAAAAAACTTTTTACAATCACACCTGGCAACATGATATGTTCATGTGCATGAGCCTATTGTGCAGGTTTGTTATTTAGTCCTCTGCTTGGAACAACTGGGAAATGAGAACTGAAGCCTAAGAAGAAGTGGTAGCCAAATGCAGTGACAATATATAAAGAGAGGTTTTTACAATGCAATGTGGTGAGAAAAAAGGGAAGCTATAGCAAAGGGTACTTGAACTTGGAAATTAGATCTCTACAAAAAAGTAGCTCTTGAGTGGGGCTGATTTTCCCCCCTTTCCTGGAGGGGCATTTGGCAGTATATAGACAGTTTTTTAAAAAGCTAGTATCCTTATATTAATATGTATAATTAAGTGGTTCACAAGTTTGTGCACTATCACCACTATCTAAATGTCTGGGCATTTTTTATTGTCATAATTGTAGGTGTGTACAACTAGCATCTTGTAGAGGCCAGGAAGGCTACTAAATATCCTACTATGTGTAATACACAGGAAGTCCCTCCCCCTCTCTCGTAAAGAGTAAAGACTTATCTGGTCCAAAATGTCAGTAGTGATGAGACTGAGAAGCCCTGCTCTAAAAGAAAGGACTTGAGATTTGTGCAGGAGGGGCTTGTATGTTTTGCTCAGAGTGAGACCATCAAAGGGGATCTTGAAATGATAAGGCAATGAATGCTGGAGAAGGAGATGGGGCTGGAATGTTGCTGGTGTGTGTATATGTGTGATGTGTGTGCTGGTGTGTGTCTCATGATGCTGCCTATGCTCCAAAGCCATGCAGTAAAAGAGTATATTTGCTAGACATTTCCACCTTGAGTGTGCAAGTAATTCCTTGGCATGTCTCCTGAATGTGGAGGCAAGTATTATAGAAAATTATGAATATGTGAGATTATTGAAGTACTTCTTCAGCCATCAGCTCTGTGCTTGCTGGACACATCTTACCATGTTTAAGACTGTGCTGGATTTAATGGAGAAGACAGGCAACAATTAGTCCCTGATTTCAAAGAGCAATTAGATCCGGATAGGAAGACAAAATTTAAAACACAGGAATTAGAAAAATTATGTAGAAAAATAAACAGTGGCAAAAATCATACATAACCCCATCACCAATCTCCAATTGCTGGTTCAGTGCTTGGCACAGAGAAGCTTCCGCACATACTAAGCGAATCTACTGTGGTACTTCCTATGACTGAGGCTTCATTTCTTTTTGTTCTCATTCCCTTGCCATCCAATCCAATAGGAAATTTTTTGGGGCTCCAAACAGAGCCCTTTTCTACCTTCTTTTTTTTTTTAAAGTTTTTTTAGTTGTAGATGAACATAATACACTTTATTTATTTTATGTGGTGCCAAGGATCAAACCCAGTGCCCCACACATGCGAAGTAAGCAGGCAAGTACTCAACCGCTGAGCCACAACCCCAGCCCCCTTTCCTACCTTCCTCATTTACCTCTGCTGCTACCAAGTACAACTAGTCACTGCCGTCCCTCTCAGGATGGTGTGGGAGCTCATTACCAGCCCTTCCTGCCTTGTCTCTCACCCATCATACATCCATTAATGGCAGCCCTGTCAACTCTGAAAACGTAAAAATGATGAAGCGTCCCCTGAGTTTAAGAGACTAAGGAAGGGAAAGAAGAAAAACTCAGCTGAATTGTGCTCAGAATAAAATCCCATCGCTGGCAAGGCTCTACATGATCTGGTTTTTTCTTATCTCTTAAACTTTACCTCCTATCAACCTTACCCTGGCTCTGTGTGCTCCCGACACACTGGCCTTTTCTCTGTTCCTTGAATGTTATAAACCGATTCCCACCCCAGAGACCTGGTCCTTGTTGTTCCTATCTTCTGAAACATTTTGTCAAGACCTTTGGATGGCAGGTTCCTTGGGTTTTAGATATCTTCAGAGAGGCCTGATCCACCAGTGGTCTAAAGTAGCCAATCCTGCTCCAAGACTCACATGTGCATTCATATGCATTGTACAATTTCCTTCATACCACTTATCACCACTCTTGGGAATTGCTTTAGTCACTGCTCATTTGTGTGTGGCTTTGTCCCTTTCCAGCTGTAAGACAGACGAGAGTAGTGACCCTGATGTCTTTGTTCATCATCATATTCCCAGCACCTGGTGCCCAGCAAGAATGTATCCTGTGGAAAAGTGACAAGAACCTGTGGTGGAGCCAAGTGTGGTGGTGCATTCCTGTAATCCCAGTGGTGCAGCATGGGGGGTGGCTGAAGGAGAAGGATTGCAAGTTCAAAGTCAGTGTCAGCAACTTAGCGAGGCCCTAAGAAACTTAGTGAGATCCTGTCTCAAAATAAAAAATAAAAATAAAAAGGGCTGGGGATGTAGCTCAGTGGTTAAGTACCCCTGAGTTCAATCCCTGAACAAAACAAAACAAAACAAAACAAAACAAAACAAAACAAAATAGGACCTGCGGTGATATGCATAGTGGACTGAAAAGAAGACAGCAGGAAGCCTTCCCCATAACTAGGTCCCCATGGCACCTGCAGGTGCTTTTAAAAATACCACTTAAGCTATGTCCTAGCTGTTTCCTAAATTTTGTAAAGGCAGGATCCATGGTGAATTCTCTGTCATACACAGTATCTGGCACTAGGAGATACATTTAAATGTTTGAATCAATGCTTAGATGATGGAAGTGGGTTCCTTCAGAAGATATTTGGAACACCTGAAAGCTGTAGCAGTAATGGAAGGTCCTGTATATGCCTATAGTAACAGATGTGAACAAAATGGACCAGCTTCAAAAACATTTGGTGGGGGATGCCAGTTGGATATGGTACTTCTTTAACTGTTGGAGGCAAAGGACAGAGTGTTTCCAGTATAGGTGATTGGAGATAAGTTCATTCTGCTGAACACAGAGGTATATGGGGAGAAAAGAGGGAATGTTACATGGACAAGGATGCATATTTTGAATCTACTCTGAAACATTCAAGCAGATATGTCTAATAAATGGTTAGTGATATGCTCCACATTTATTATATTACATAATTATATATGACAAATCTTGAACAATATCTTTTGGAGTAACTCTCTGAAATAAACTACTCTTTAAAAGGGAAGAAAAATAAGAAATAACTGGAAAAGGCATATCCTAATGAACAATTGTTTGGGAGATGGAAAATGTCCATGAGATTCTCAGAAGCTCAGAAATATAACGTGCCTATCAGCTCAAACTGGGTCAATTAAATAAATGCAGTTTTTTCAGGAGTGAAGTACCTCAGCTAAGTGGTTGAAGAGAGACTCAAATGGGAAAAGTTTTCTTAATCATAAATTTAGATATCAATTAGTTAATTCAAAAATAAACATTTCTGTGGTTCTAAAACATAACTCCCCATTAGCTAAAATCAATTAAATGTGATTTTTGCGTAAGAAATTTGTGCAGAGGACACTTTTATCCCTTGATAAAAAGAAAGAATGCATGGAAGAATGCAAGGATGCCACAGAGTCTATTATTAAAGTCTTTTGAAACTTTGCCTGGGTCGAAATCCAGTCCTTTGTGATGGGCTCTGACAGTGAGTCAATAGAACCACACATGCGTTTGTCTCTGGGACAAAGTACTTCAGACTTTCTTGTTAACTTGGGTAAATAGCTTCTAAAGGCCTGCAAAGATCCTGGCTGCATCTGAAGTGTGCCAAATGTCAAGTTCCCACCAACTGTTCTTATTGGTGCCATACCTCAGTTCTTTTTCCACTCCTTTGATCACTGATAGCCACATGATGTCAGTTCCTATATATGCTATCTGGATTTTGTACCAGTTGCTTGTTACAATACTGAACACTATAGCCTAGCATTTTCAATTCTGGAATTCTTATTGAATCTGTTTTTGGCCAAGGCCGTATCCCTCACTTGTCAAGCTAAGACATGAATGAAGAATTAAAATTAAGAATTTTAATTGGGGGGCTGGGATTGTAGCTCAGCGGTAGAGCGCTTGCCTCGCATGCGTGAGGCCCTGGGTTCGATCCTCAGCACCACATACAAAGCAATAAAATAAAGACATTGTGTCCATCTACAACTAAAAAAATATTTAAAAAAAAAAGAATTTTAATTGGAAATTAGTACTGATGCCTATTTAGAGTATTTGTTTGTTTATTGGTACTGGGGATCAAACCCAGGGGCACTTTACCACTAAGTTACATCCTCAATCCTTTTTAAAATTTTCTTTAGTTTGAGGTAGAATCTTGCTAAATTGCTGAGGCTGGCCTTGAACTTGTGATTCTCCAGCCTCTGCCTCTCAAGTTGCTGGGATTATAGGTGTGCACCACCATGCCACATTCTATTTTAAGTCTTGCTGGTTTAGATGAATATGAGCCACAGATGACTTAAACTACATAGTACAGTACTTAACAATGGTCACATATGCCTGTCTTGGGGTCAGGCAGACCTGGGTTGTAATCCTGGTTCTGTTACTTACTCTCTGTGTGATCTTGGGCAAATTGCTGTCTGTGTGATTTTTATCTCCAAATTGGAATAATAAGAATACTTACCTCATGGGCTATTGTGAAGATTAAATAAAATGGTATAAGTAAATCCTTTACTTTAGTTCCTGACATATAGCAAATGCCAGTTAGTACAGAGTAGCTTCCACATTTTGTTGTTGCTGCTGTTTATTCTGGAAATAAAGAGAAGCCCTGTTCTCTTTCACCTTGTTCAGATTATTGAATGAGGCTCAGTTATGGACTAGAATAAGTAATAGGAGAGAAGCATTTTTTCTGCCCTGGAGAGACAGTATCCTTCCTGCTCCATGAGATTCAAAGAAGATTTCATGAAAAAATAATTCTAAAAATGATAGCAGTATGCATTGCTTCTGAAATGCCAATTTTTTCAAGACAGAATTATTACAAACTGCCATCCTGTAATGAGTGATGATGGAAAACAATATTTATTTTAGTGTCTGAAAATCTTCTGAGCTTCTCCGTACTTTTATTTAACACCATGTACTTAGTACTAGGTCCCACTTGCTTAGTACTGGCCTACACAGATGTAGGGACTTGATCCTCACCTGGTGGGCTTGCTGTAAGAGTTCCATTCTCTCCTGGAGAATCTGACAGTCATACTCTCTGCTCTTCCTCAGCATTTGCCGTCGTAACTTTTCTACTGCCGTCCTCAGCTCCTCTTGCTGTTTTTCACTTAATAATTCACCAAACTTGATAACAGTTTCTTGCTGCAGAGCATTGTACAAAGTAGCTTCTAGTTCCTGGATTCTCTGGCAAATAGAATTAGAAAGGTCTAACTTTGGAATGGAGCATCGATGTGTGGTGTGGGAATGTACATGTGTGGGTGGATATGCACATTCGTGAGTGCTTGAGTCTCACTGGATTCTGGTGATAGAAGACATTTCAAAGTTTCTCCAGCCCAACTACCCTCCTGGATATCCCCTCTGTGAGACCCCATGAAGGTCATCCAGACCACCTGTGAACTGTTCTAGTGGTAGAGATCCATTCTCTGCCCTGGGAACCTGATCATTTTGTACACTTTTCATTTTAAAAAAGCCCTTTGTTAAAATAGCTGTACCTTCCTTTATTCTCAAGGATAGCTGAGAATAGGTTTATTCTCTCTTCCACTTGACAGCCCTTCAGATATCTGAAAGCATCTATCATGGTGACCATTCTTTTAGAATTAAGTGATCTAAGTTAGAACAAAATACTTGAAATTAAGGATATATTTCATGCACAAAATGCCACCTTTCTTCCACACAACAATTCTCTGTACTTGAAGATGACTTGATGGTCTCCATGTTTTTTTTTCCCTTGAAATAAAAATTGGGGAATATGATCCAAAAATGGCTCAGAGTCTTGGAGTTGGTCTGTTTTTAATACACTGAGATTTATGATAGCTCTAGCACTAAAATTTCTCTCTGAATTCTTGCTTTGACAGATGAAGAGTCTACTGTCTCTTATACCTTAGGGTTTTTACTTGTGTTTTTTAAATGCTCTTCAGATACAGTTGCCAAAAATCTATAATCATATCCCCTGTGATTTTTGACAGGAGTAACTGGGCATGTCCTGATGGGGATGTTTTCCTAGCTCTTATCCTTGACTAAGCATATCTCATCTTTAAAAAGTAAAATATGGTTTTCTAAATGAGGACTCAATACATTTGGGAATCATACACATACCCAGCTCAATTTTATTATGTATAGGTAAAAGAGACATGGACGAAAAGGCAGGAAGGGAGGGGAAAAAAATCACTTGCTTCTTTGTTCTCTCATTAGTGACCAATTGTCATTCTCTTCTTTTACTTTCAAACAATGCCAGAGTCTCTTATTCATTTTGAAGGGGGAAGACTAATTCATCTTTGTTATACTTATTATAAGTGTTATACTTATTATAAGTGGGCTAAGTGTATCACTCTTTTCCCAAAAGTGACTCAGTCTGCTTCCAGGAAAGCATTATAAAAACCTCTGCTAGCAGCTTCTGGTTTATTCTTTTTCTTTTGATATATTACTATGAATTAATGGGGGCAGGGTACAAGGAGAGAGGAAATATGAGTTGGAGTCCAATATTAGCCATCCTGCAATATGAATTTGATAGAGGAGAAGACATCCAATGTGATTCTCTATCAGCATATCTGCGGGGGAGGAAAAGGCAGAGTCCACTTACCAACATAGCCTCATTTGCTATGTGTGGGTTAGGGTAGCTAAGGCCACAGCATCTAAAGTCAGACCTATATAATACCCACTGACTAGCCTAGGAAAGTTTTGTTTTTGTTTTTGTTTTTTTTAAATATTTTTTTAGTTGTTGACGGACCTTTGTTTTTTTCATTTATTTATATGTGGTGCTGAGAATGGAACCCAGTGCCTCACGCATGCTAGGCAAGCGCTCTACCACTGAGCCACAACCCCAGCCCCAAAAGTTTTGTTTTATTCTCAAAATATTCCTTACATGTAAGATAGCAATAGTGATATCCATGTCTCATAAGGTAATTGTAAGAAATAAATTAATTAAAATATGCATAACAAACATTAAATACATTATTATTCTATCACTAGACTCCCACATGACTAGGGTTGTTTTAGCAAAATTTCTTTTTCATCTAAACTGCCATCGAATATGTCCTTTATCTAAATAATATTTAACAGTCTTAATTTAATTTTTTAAAAAAATGAAGTATAATTATCTAACATTTTAAGAATACTATAACAGAAAAGAGTTAGGATGCTCTTATTCTAAAATTAGAACCAGAAACCAGTAAGTAAGTACATGGTCTATACATTGTGGTCTGTTCAAATACACAGCATCACCAATTAAGTAGGATTGCTGATTCCATAGTGTACAATTATAAATTCTCTGGATGGCTCCATTGCTTGCTGTACTTACCATATATGCTTGGTCAAGAGCTTGTTTTCTGTAGTCTAGTTCTTCCTCCAGATAGCCTTTTATTTTGCAGAATTGTTCCTATAATAAGGGCCACATTGATAAATGTTAGTTAAATAGAAAGTGGTATATAAATCACATTGACTAATGTTTTCTTGAATTCCAATCTAAAACAAATCACTAGTATTTGTAGAATCAGAGATTTTTGTTATGAAAGAGTCCAGCTTTCACAGTCTCACAAGGGAATGTGAAAATCAGTAGAATGAAGCATCAAAGACATGATGAAAAATCCACATGAAATGCTCCAAGACTTTTATGCCAATCCGAGATCATGTGGTTAAGTACAGATCTTGACAAGACCATGTGTTAAATAAGAAGTCCTCTGACTCTGCTGGGTCTGCATCCATGGATTCAACCAAATGCAGAATGAAAGTACTCAAAAAAAATTACATCTGTACATGCATAAACTATTTCTCTTATTATTTCTTATAAAAATACAGTATAAAAACTAATATGTAGGGGGCTGGGATTGTAGCTCAGCGGTAGAGCGCTTGCCTTGCATGCGTGAGGCCCTGGGTTTGATCCTCAGCACCACATACAAAGCAATAAAATAAAGACATTGTGTCCATCTACAACTAAAAAAAATATTAAAAAAAAAAAACAAAAAAACCCCTAATATGTAGCATTTACATTGTATTAAGTATCAAAGATAATCTAGACATGATGTCAAGGATATGAGAAGATGTATGTAGACTATATGCAAATACTATGACTTTTTATATAAGTGACTTGTCTGTGAATTTTGTATCTGCAGGGGTTCCTGGAACCAATGTCCCCAAAGGGACAACTCTATATTGTGATAGTATATTTTCTTATGAATATTGTGAAATTTGTAATAATAAACAAATTTAACTTACTGAAATTTGTCTCTGTACAATTAGCAAACACAGACACTAATCACATTGGGTGGGGGGAGTTGTGTGGATGCTATCTCTTGATGAGCAGGTGTCTGCCCTTGCCCCAGAGCTGTTGTGAGCCGGAGATAACACTGATGTTTCCTTACTTCCTCCCAGTTCCTGTGGGTTTCTCAGATCCTGGAAATCTTGCTATTAGGATTTAAAAGTGCACCTTTGTGTACAGCATAGTCACAACTGAAAGTCAATTATTTCTTTGGGTGCTTGACTGAAGGAATAAGGACCGTTTCCTGTCCTGGGGAACCCCCAGTGATGCTGGAATTTGAGAGAAAAGTGCAGCAATTTTGCTGTTGACTTTCCTGATCACCCCTAGGTTCCACTGCCTACAGCCAGCTGGTACAGGCTGATTGCTTCATTAGTAACTGTACATTCAAAGAGCTTTCAAGGGTGATTTTGAATATAGACATTTCTTGTTACATGTTTTGAGTGTGGAGTCTATCCTTTTGGTAAATGTAAACTTTATATAGAACATAAGTAAATGATTTATATGATATAATAATACAAGTTGTTTATATTACAGAATTCCTTGATAGGAATATACTACATGTTATAATAATAATGATAATATTTATGAATTCTGTTATACAAGTTTAAACATCGCTGTAGGTTAATAATAACCAATTCTGATACTTGGGAATTTAGTTTTTGAAATCATGCTGAACTACACATAACATAAAATTTACTATTGTAACCATTTTTAAATGTACAGTTCACTGATGAGAAGCATATTTATATTGTTATGCCAACCAACGTGCAAACATTTTTCATCTTGCAAAACTGAAACTAGTCCCATTAAATACCTTTCTATTTTTCCTTCCTCTCAATCCTTGGTAACCACAGCCTCTCTCTCTTTTTAAAAATCAAGTAGTGATTTTGTTATTTTTATTTATTTTTTAAGTGACACATTATAACTATACATAATAGTAGGGTACACTGTGACATATCTGTACATGCATATAAAATAATTTGTACTTCATTCCTTCTATGTGTTTGACTACTCTAGTAACACATGAGAGGGATTATATAGTACTTGTCTTTTTGTGACTAGTTTATTTCACTAAACAGTGTCATCAAATTTCATCCACATTGTTGCTTATGTTAGAATTTTCTTCCTTTTTAAGGCTGAAGTATGTTAGAAAATATACCATATTTTGTTATCCAGTCACCCATCAATGGGCATTTTTGTTACTTCCACCTTTTGACTATTGTTAATAATGGCACTATGACTATGAGTACATACGTCTCCCAGACCCCGCTTTTAACTGTTTTATCTTGTGTGTGTGTGTGTGTGTATGTGTGTATCTTCAGAAGTGATACTGCTGAATTGTATGATAATTCTGTTTTGAATGTTTTAGGCAATCACCATACTGTTTTCCAGAGGGGCTGAATCATTCCCAACAGTGTATAAGGGCTCTCTCTGATTTCTCCACATCTTTTCCACCATTTGTTATTTTCTATTGTTTTTTAATAGTAATCATCCTAATAGATGTGAGGTGGCTTGAGAATTTCAGACACTATTTCCGTAATTTTTACTTGATAATTATATGCAACAAAGAAATTACCCTAAGAAAGAAAACACCTCATTCAATTTTCTGCAGCTGTAGTTTTGTAAATATTGCCAAAATACTTAACATGCTCTTTTTGGAGAATAGAACTTGAAATTGTTGAATATTTCTCAAATTTTATTCCACAGTTTGTACACAAACAGGAAAATTACAAACTTCCATCAGTGCTAGATAAAACCGAAAGAAGCAACATTCATTTTCCATTTGCCTTATAAATGTTTCTTAATTTTCATGATACCTCATCTTCATACTCACCATGTCACTTTCCAATTCCATCATTTTCTGGTGTAGGGCAGCCTCTGCTCCTTCAATCTGCTGGATCCACTAGGGATTAACAAGACAAAAAGTCTGACATGACTGAATGACTGACATACACCTTGGGCACTGTTCACCAGTTCCTGGTTCCTCAGTCTCCTTCCCTTAAATTTCAAGAAGCAGGCTGAGAACCGTAGTGAAAATTTAATGCATTTTTTTTCTCTTGGTTCAGATACAAGGCTAGAGACTTCTGTGCATCCTTCTTTCAACAAATGCCTTCAATGACATCTACCTCTCATCAGGTGCTGTGCTAGGTTCAAGGGCTGAAGTGGTGAAAAAGACCAACCACGCTTTTGCTCCCACTGGAGGACAGTGGAAGGCTCTCTTGGAAGTGGCAGTTGCACTGAGGTCTGAAGGAGGAGTGAGAGATATCTAGGGGGAAACTGAGAAGGAATCCCCAGCAGAAAGGACACTATGTCCAATAGTTCCAGGTTGGAGGAAGGATAATGAGTAATAGTAATTTTTTAGTATAAAAACTGATTATAGCAAAGTGGCAAAGAATTACTTTTAAGTGGAGACATTTCTAATAAATCACATATAAAGGACTTATCTTCCTAGTATTCAGAATATATCATTCTGTTAATATGGTATTGATGTTAGCATTGAAAAATAGCCTCAATGGTGTTAAACTTTGAATAAAACAGTGTGAGCATACCACATATGTGGTTTAATAGAACCAATTATTACAAGCTTTCTATCATGTTAAACAACAGCTGATGTGTTTGGAAGGCAATTGGGCTTAAAGGTCAAGCGTGTGGACTTTGCACGGAGACTACCCCAGCTTTCTAGTTTTTCATGTCTGTGTGGTGTTAAAAGCTAACCTGACCTCTCTGTTTCAAGTTTCTTATGTGTACAGTGGAGTTAATGATAGTGTGAAGATTAAAGGAAGAAAATCCACGTGAAGTGCTATTCATCAAGTGCTGCATGTACTCGTGTTCTTCACCACTGGGTATTTCTGGTTAGTTTATCTGTGATACATTATGTTGTAGACAGAGGACTTCAGCATACTAGGGTCTGGTGTTTACAGACAGACACCATGTTTAGCCACCTCTTGGTGATGTTGAGGCTGGAGAGGTAATCTCCAAGTTCTTTGTACATATATGTGGCTTCCTCTTGAAAAAAAATTCAGTTGAAAGTCACAGTTTCTTTTATACTGCTGAGTTTTACCAATATTTTTCTGCTTGCTTGTGACTCATTTGTCATCGAGAAGCAAGTTCTTTTTTAAAGCATGTTTTTGAGAGTACTGTGAATCTTTAATTATGAGCTTTAGACATAGATCCTTATGCTGTGTTCTGCCCCTTACAATCTGTACAATCTAGGACAAGTTACTGAATACTCTCAGTCTTAGGTTCCTCATACATGAAGTGAAAATAGAGATACCTATAGACGTTGTGAGAAACAATGAGATAACATACATACAGTGTTCACTGCATACCTGGTCCGTGTTCTCTCAAGTAAGCTCACTAGTATTATATTTTAATTTTAAAGATAAAACTTCCGTATAGTACAATGCTATTCAAATTCATGGTCTCAGAAAATTCAAGGCTGACATTTAGAAATACTTGGGAGTAGAATCTTATCTGCGAGTCCCCAAGGCAGGAGGTGACTTTAATCTGTGAATTGCAAAGATGTGCTCCAGAAAGCAGATGCATAGACCATGAGCACTTTAGGGTGGATTTTGTCTTATTCATCTGATTCCTCAGTTTCTAACCCAGTGCTAAGCTCATAGCTACCACTGTGTTTGTTCAACTGAACCCCACAAGCACCTTCCTTGCAAAGGAGGTAAGTGAAGGCATGTACCAATTCACCATACTGCTAATAAAGCAGGTCCTATATGCTCAGTACAGCCTACTGCCTGCTTTGAATAGGATGCCTGATGTGAAGTTTGATCAACATTAAGATTATGGACTTTGGGCCTTGACTCTGACTCTTATTAACTTCTAGCTATGTGACCTTGTGCAGTCACCTACCTTCTTTGTGCTTTAGATTCTCTTTGTAAAATTGAGATGATAATAATGCTTAGAGTCCACAGCTAATGCTCAGAAGAGACACTGTGCAAGTGTTCATTGTGATTGAATGCACTTTGTACCACACTCACACAGGGCATGGATGGATTTAGGTTGTTGAATCTAAGTAAATACGAAGCACACAAGGTCATTTTTCCTTTCACATCTATAGTCTATACCTTTCATAGAATTACCCTCATTTTCTTGGTAGTCTTTAAGGCAGTTTTTCTTGCACTAAAGAACTGCAGTCCATCCTAACTCCAACTTCATGAGACTCTCTACCATTACTAAATAAATACTTAGAACTGGTGGAATGATCATGTGTTCTCCCTTTGGGTCACAGGAACTGACTGTATCCTGTCCATTCACAAATTCACATGTGCACTTCTTCAGTGAACACTTACTGATCACCTGTTCACCTGGTTGAAAAGCTAGGGGGAAAAGGGGAGGGAGTAGGGACACCATCCTGGCCCTCATAGGGCTTAGAGTCCAGTGGCACATAAATGGGGAAGGGTAGCAAAAGAAGTAAATGGGAAAGAGCAATGCTTAAAATCCCAGAAGCAAAGCACAGGTCAGTGTGGAACATGGAGAACATGGTGGGAGAAAAGCCCACCTGGGGAAGCCTGCTGATTAGGATTTAGCCAGAAAGGCACATGCCTATAATCCCAGGCTGGAGCAGGAGGATGGCAAGTTTAAGGATCTTAGTGAGATCCGGTCGCAAATTTTCAAAAAGGGCTAGGGATGTAGGTCAGTGGTACAGTGCCTGCCTAGCATGTGTCAGACCCTGGGTTCAATTCCTAGCATAACACATACACACAAAAATTTAGCCAAACATAGAGAAAATGGGAAGATGCAAACATCTTCTAGGTAAAAAGAATGGGGTAAAGGAACTAGGAGTGGAACTAGGAGTGGAGATAGAGAAGGACAGGGAGCAAGTGAAGAGGAGGTGCTAGAAAAAGTAAGCAGTAAGTCAAATCCTAGGGGGTCCTCTTGTCAAATTTTGGATTCTGGACCTGGATTCTGTGGACCTGGATTCTGTAGGGACAATGTGCTGCTACCAATTTGCTGGGGAGAGGAGAAGGAAAGCCACTGGGTTTATAAGTAAACTGTAAAGGAAGTGATTTGAAAAGAGCAAAACCTAGCTTTCACATCATTTCATGTGTAAGCATTCCAACATGAACTTCTGACAGATAAGGCCTTAAAAAAACAAAAAACATAAGACTATTTTCACACTTTGCAGAATTAATATTAATTTCTCTCATCATCTGATATCAGGTCCATATTAAAATTTCTCCAGTGGTCAGCAAAATGTCTTTTTTTTTTTTCTCAACCACTCAGCTATATCCCCATCCTTTTTATATTTTAGTTTGAAATATGGTTTCATTAGGATGCTTCAGGCCTCATTAAGTTGCTGAGGCTGGCTTTGAACTTGTGATCCTCCTTCCTCAGCCTCCCAAGCTGCTGGGATTACAGGCATGTACCAATTTGCCTAGCCAAATGTCCTTTTTATTTTATTTATTTATTTATTTTTATTTTATTTTTTAAATTTTTTTATTTTTTGGTACCAGGGTTTGAACTCAGGGGCACTCGACCACTGAGCCACATCCCAGCCCTATTTTGTGTTCTATGTAGAGACAGGGTCTCACTGAGTTGCTTAGCACCTCGCTTTTGCTGAGGCTGGCTTTGAACTCACGATTCTCCTGTTTCAGCCTCCCTAAATGCTGGGATTACAGGCTTGCGCCACCGCGCCCAGCTTATTTTATTTTTAAACAACTCTTGGTTTCCCTATATCAGGATTCAAAAAGGACCATTTTAACATTTCTCAAGTATCCTTTTTATTTTGTAACAATACTTCTTTCTTGTTTTCCCCTGCTCCCACCCACCTTTTCCCTTTCCTATCACTATTTGGAGTAACATATTCTGTCCTATAGAATTTCCTCATTTCAGATTGGAGAAAGCTGACTATATGCGCTTGGTTTTATTTAATTTCAAACAGAATTTTCTGTATTTCATAACTTAAAAAGTATCTCAATGAATGTATACGGTACAACTCTAATTTTACCCAAATGTGTACACTTGACTCTGAAGTACACACTCATTCTTGAGGCATCCTGAACAAAACCAGCTATCTGACAGACTAGCAAGTTTTTCCATTTTGCATTATCTTCAATTTTCTGTGTGAAGTTTCTTCAATTCCTACAAAGATAGGGGTTATAAGTATATGTGCCAAATGTGCCTATATAGTGTTGTTGCTGTATTCTTAGGAATGGAAAACTAAAATTGGCAGATATGTAGATGGGATATTTAATTCAGAATAAATATGTGGAAAATGTTTTAAAAAAAAACACACAAAACACAAAACAAAAAAACCCAAACCAGTTATCTGGCTTCTCCATTTGTCTCTTTCCTCTTCTTCTTGCCTAGGCATTTACCATGGTTGGACACAAGGGGGCAAGAGCGCATCAGCTTAGCTATTCTCCTGGCAGTCCCTACACAAGGCTTTCTGAATGGGACTGCCATGAGCTATCGCCAAGCTACTGAATCAAGGGGGAACAATAGGTGTGTATACACCCAAGGAAGAGTGTGACGAGAAGGATGCTTCAGGTTACTGCCTCACAACAAAATCCTTCACTGGCTTCTCAACTTGGCCAGGATTGATTGAACAATGTAGCCCAGACGTTTCCCATTTTTTAAGAATGATATATTATTATTATTTTTTTAAAATATTTTTTTATTTTCTTAGTTGTAGGTGAACAGAATATCTTTATTTTATTTTTATGTGGTGCTGAGGATCGAACCCAGTGCTTCACGCATGCTAGGCGAGCACGCTACCACTGCGCCACAATCCCAGCCCCAAGAATGATATATTATTTAAAATATTTTTTTAGTTGTAGATGGACACAATACCTTTATTTATTTATCTTTATGTGGTGCTGAGGATTGAACCCAGTGCCTCACACATGCTAGGCAAGTGCTCCACTACTGAGCTACACTGCTAGCCCCAAGAATGATATATTTTTAAGGGACTTCAAGGTAAAAATTTTCCACCCACCCTAAATCAGTGTGTAGACTTTTTAAAAAAAATATATTCTCATTCTATCTGAGTTGGGTCACGTTTATTACATATTAAATAATGCAAAGTCCTGTGCAAAGGGAATGTCCTCCACATCCTACCCCGTTCTTTAGGTGTTAAACCAGACATGCAGATAATGCAATATGTTAATAGGACTTATTACCTACCTTCTCTGCTAGGGACAGCACAGTACTGGCCTGAATAATGGCCACTTGTTCTTCATTTCTTAAATTCTGTGAAAAATAAAAGAGAAAGGCAATAAGCTGAATATATTTATGATATTTACACTACAGAAAATAACTGGTACTACAGATGCTACTCCACACATATGCACAAAACTTTAACAAATTCCTATTGTTTAGTAATAATTCCTAATAAAGAGTTAATCCAAAACATGAAAGAGGCATATAAAGTGTAATTTTTTTTTACATTTCCCTAATGCTGATTTGATTTTGTGTCACTGCAAGGATAGTTATTTATTTTATGAGAAAAACCAGAAACCAAATAAAATAAAGAACAGTCTCTTCATAGCTATTTTGATGTGATTCCATAGATTTGGTTTTCTCCTTTGGTAATTTTTCAGGAGAATAAACAGTGATTGCTTGAACCTACATACATCATTCAGCTAGTATCACAATGAATGGTCCCCCATGGAATTAATATGCCCCGACCTGTATAGAAGGAGATTTTAGAAAGAAAATGGATTATAGCTTTCTGCTTCGTTTTTATGGAGCTGCCAGCAACCCTAGTATTTAGCAGCATTTGCAAATGCCTGACTGATTAATTTTATACTGGATGCCTCTGAGCAATAGTCAGATGGTAATTAGCTTTAGTGACTGCAGATGTGGTCAGCATTCAGCTCTAAAACCTGCCCATGAAAAGCACTCTACCAGGTCCCATTTCTGCTATGACCTCCTAGAGATCCAAACATCCCCTTTGGCAAAGTTGTTTAATAAATTGTAGAGTCTCTCTAGGGAGCTACATCTGCAAGTGTAAATGGTGTCTCACTTGCTATTAGTTCACACACATGATACACTGGCAAGTATTTCTTAACCTCTTGTTTAGGCAAATTCATATCTTTATCATACTTAATCAATTCATTACTCACCCCATTATCACCCAAGATATCAAGTTGCTTTATGAGATCAGGGATGTTCACATCCTGCAAAATCAAGAAGATGCGTTCAAAGAGGTGAATGTGGCTTCCCAATCTACCAGTGGCGGTCACCAAATTAGAGAAGTCGTTTTAGAGCTCATACTTCTGAGGGTTGATTCCATGAGGCATACTTGGTTTTGAGTTTCCACTCTGCTTCTTAACAGCTGTATGAATTTGGGAAAACTACTTGACAGTTCATTCTCAGTTTTCTCAGATGCAAAATGGAGATAATAAATATCTACCTCAGGCTGGTATAGAGAATGAGACTGTGTGAGAGTCTAGCATGAAGTAAGGACTTAGGGCATGGTATTAACTTTTATCTTATAATTGCCAATTTTTTCCCCAATTATGATATATTTCAGGCATCAAAAAAAAGTAATATTAAGAATCAATTTTGTTCTAATTAGAGGAATCCTGGTTTGGTTGAATTTTGTCATTGTAGAAAACTACAACATAATTCCTTTTTTTATATGGTTAGATTAATTTCATCCTATGGGAAACAGCTTATGGGAGACTCTGGTTTTGTGTCTGCTTGAAGTAGCTAAACTCTGAAACATTTCTCTTGGATATTAATTACCCCCAATAGATTGTTTGGGATTAAATTGTGATTTACTCAAGAAAAAAGTATCTGAAGAAAAGACCAAAAAAATCGCTGTTATTTAATTAAAATTAAGAGTGCTTTGATTTACAAATTTTCATGTAGCTCAGGAAGGCCTGAGGTTTAAACACCATGAAGTGGTTTAAGGTGGAAGACAAAGACACACAATTTTACTGCTTAATTTCTATCACACTTGTTTTTTTCTTTTTAACCTACTTGTGTTCAAATAGCAGTACAGCAGAGCCCTACCACCAGGAAAGGCAAAGTCTATCTCTATGTGATAGCAAGAGAGAAGGCAACTGAAGCAGGCGTGTTTGGCAGCTCGGAGTAGGAGCAGACGGGCCATGCAGAAGGTAAAGGAGAGACTAGGACTAGCAGGAGGCATCGCAGCTTCAGCTTGGGAAGAGAAACTCAGTGCGATTTTATTACACTGGAGGACAATACATTTTCTGGGAAACATAGTCACTTCAATTTAACCTTAATATTTAAAATGTATTCCGTTAACACTACAGGTAGATTTTACTTTATTAAATAAGTGACATGTTATAAAACTTAAGCATTTCCAAAATGGAAATCCTCCCTAAATTAAATATATCAAGCAAACTAGATGACTTCAAAGATCTGTTCTAACTTCAAAATCCCATGATAATGAATTCCACAGCACCTAGAAAGTCACAACAAAGGGACTCATCAAATACGTTTTTATTTGGCAGACTTGAAATATGCTCCTCTCTTCCTCTCTCTCTCTTTCTCTCATTTTTTAATTTCTTTGTGTTTGCAGTAGCTAGAGATGGAACCTACACCCTTGCACAAACTGGAGCTACATGTCAGTCTTGATATATGCTACTTGAAGTACTGACTAACTTTCATATTTCCCCTCATTAATTAAGGCTAATTATCCTTTTTTATATTTATTTATTTATTTTTAAATGCTGTGCTAAGGATCAAACCCAGTGCCTCATACATGCGAGGCAAGTACTCTTCCATTGAGCTACAACCCCAAACCAAGGCTAATTATCTTAATAAATATTTTGGTTGTATACCTTCTTTGTGTTGCTCTGTTCTAAATGATTATGACTGCCTGTGTTCTTTGGTATTACTGTTCATGTATGTGTGACACATTTATATTCTTATTGATTTTTCCAACACATGTGACTATTTGCAATTCCTACATGGTTTGTATCAAAATGCCATTCAGTGATGGAAAAACAAAACAATCATGAACAACTTCCCCTTTTTCAACTCTCAGTTTTTCTAATTTCTGAAAACACAAAAAATTTCATGTGTGCATACCTTGACACCTTCTTTCATACAGTAGATCTGTAGAGCGCTCACACCATCAGAGAATGGGTGGATTTGGAGATTAAATGGAGGAGATCGCCTCTCTCTCTCCTTGAAATACAGCAAAAAATATGTGAGAATTTTTAAAATAAAGAGAAAATGATTAAACACTAAACCAGTTGTCTCTTTATGCGATTTCAGCAGTGTATCAATATTTCCATTGTTCCCTCCCCCAGAAAAAAATTAAACTCAAGGTGTTCATGCTTAAATGTAATAGAAAAGAACTGACCAGTCAACTAAGTGATATGGGAGAAAAATGGATAAATGGTGTCATCCATTCTTGCAAATATTTTGATTAGAGAAATGCAGAAAGTGAAGTTTCCGTATGAATATTTAGAACTTTCAGATGTCAAAGAGTGGCCTTGCAAGGAAGTTTTAAGGTAGCAAACAGCCTTTTCAATTCATTCCATCATTTGGAATGAGATCTGTAAGCTATAAAAGATGCCTCACTCTTCTTTCCTGAAGGATAGCAACTACCAACATTTTATCCAGGTCTAATTTGAAATAGTCTCAAGAAGAAATCACTGGTAAAATAACAGAAGAATTATACAGGAATTTCCCTTGTAATTTTACATATTAACATATTCAACCTGACTATAAGCCAAATTTTGCATGATGCAATCAAAATATGATTTGATTTATGTTGTATTTAAAAAAATCTCCAAATCAAACACCTGAAATTTGTCCCCCTTAATTATTTCCTAAAACACATTACCTTGCTTCTTGGTTTTCTTTTACATAAATGTTTTATAGACTAATAAGTTTACTTAGCAATTCGAATTTAAATTATTTTCTCTAACATATATTGAAATATAATTCTGGAAGTGACATTTCTGAGTCAAGATTCAATGAAATATGGACATTATTGAAAAGCAATGAAGTAATAAAGGTTTAAATCTATTATTTCAGTTATTTAAAAAATCATCAGACTTGTGTATAAAGGCATAGTGTTTGCAATAAAATCTGAAAAGTGATGATGAAGTCCACGTGAGAGTATGAATCTGAAATGCTTCATCCAGCCCTTATCCAAGGTGCTCAGTGGGTGTTATCACCATCATCATCATTATCATCATCATCGCCATCATCATCTCCTTACTTCTAGCTCTAGGTTTCGAAACTCCAGCAGCTCATTCTGGTCTCTGGCGTCCTGTAGTTCCTGTTGTAGCCGGTGATTTTCTGCCTCCTGTTTTTCTATCTAATAAAGTAAATCCTGAAGTTAGGTGAGCATTGCAAAAAGAAACTACAACTTTACAAAGCAAGCGTGGCTAGTGTTCACTCACTCAGTGAATCAATCATCTAGACCATGAAAAAATTCCCAAGAAGATGTGAGTAAAATAGTTTTGGGCTTTCCTTCTTGTTATCTGACAGCTAAGATGTCTGAGTCATAGAGAAAAATGCTGAAAGACATCTCTGTTTCTGGGGATAAAGTCCAAGGCTACTGTGAATAGTGAGTGTGAGCTACTCATATGCTCTTGTGGGTCAGACATGGTGGAGCAGAACAAAGTCAAGGGTTTCTATGAAGGAGATTGACACTTCTCAGTTCTGGAGTTACTGCTTGTCAGGGAAGTATATTTTATTGTAAATGGACAATTTATAGTTGTATAGGTTTATAGGGTAAAAGTGATGCTATAATTTGTGAATATATATGGCAAAATTAAATCAAGCCAGTTAATTCATCCACAACCTAAAATGTTTGACATTTTTGTGGTGATAATATTTGACGTTTATGCTCTTAGGGATTTTGAACTGTACAATAATTTTTTTAAAACAACATTTATCATATACAAAATTCACTAAATTTCAATTACCTACAGAATAAGGGCAAACTCCTTAATATGGAATTCAAACACTTTAGTAATCTGCTCACCATCTAACTAACTTTAAATCCAGTTTTAAATATTATCAGGGTCATCCCTAAACATCATCTGTATACTCACGTGACCAACCATATACACACTAGAATCTGGCAACCTCAATCTACCCAGATGAAGTGACTCTTCCAGAACTCTCTCTCTTCTCTCTCTGAAAAGCACTTCCCTAACTCCTTTCATAGAGAGAAAACCCTACACTTCTTGGGCACCAAGCTCTAAGGTCCATAAGAACCTTCCTGGGGTGGGGGTAAGTCTACCAATTTGGAAGTGAAACCTCTTCTTTCTGTTTTCCTATAGGACTTTCTTACAGGACCTCTACACAATGTGATGAAGCATAGAATTAAATTAGCTGTGCACAAATGTGCCTCCCCCTGTAGACAAGCTCCATGTCTGAGTCATCTGGATGTAAGGGATCAGAAAATCTTTATGAATGTTAATAGACTTTGGGCTTCCTTTGACACTAGCTGTGTGGGTGGGCATTATGCACACTAAGTATTTAAAATCTCAAATTTAGAAATATAAAATCAGGGACCATTTCTTTTTATCACAAGATGAATCTTATTCACCCAAACATATACTTTTAAAGTAAAATGTTTACTGTCATTCCTGTTTTCAATCTATTCTTAGAAGACAGAGCTCAAAAATTCTCCTTTTGGACCAAATTAAAAAAAAAAAAACTAAAGGAAATCAGATATAAGATATATTGGAAATCATTTTTTATGATAAAAATGAAATAACATTTATAATTGGACATCTCTGAAATTAATAGGAAAGAAAGGTGGTGAAATTATGTGATACTAATTAATGTAATCAACTCAAGCTTTTTTTCTTTTCTTGCAGTGCTGGGGATATAAAGCAGGGTCTCACCAATGCCATGCAAATGTTCTACCACTGAGCTATATCCCAGATCTTAACTTAAGCTTTTTTAAACCTAGATCTCAGTGGTCCAATGAACTTTCAGACATCTTTAAGAAGGTGACCTAGATTGTAATGGAGACTCTACTTTCTGGAATCTTGTATTGGGTCAGTGATGGGATATTTGCTGGTTCTGGTAGTTAGTGAAACAATTAGATCAGCTATTCTCAGATTCGAGTTCATGGCTGGCACTAAGGACAACGAGATTTCTTATAGAAACGCTTAACCTTTCCAAGAGAACTAGGTTCTTGACTTTGGATACCTACACACCCTCTGTATCTCAGCTCTGTTTTATATCATGCAGGAAATAAGATCTTGCAGGGTTGGGGTTGGCAAAGGGGGAGACATGCATCTGTTCTCCCTTCTCATGCTAACCAGGGCATAGTGCTTAACTTTTATTACTTGTCAAAGACAGAAAATATTGTTAGGAAAAAATCCCCAAATAATTTCTAGATGACTCTGGGCTGATTTACAGAATTATTTTTCTTACTCAAATAAGCTTTTAAATTCAATTTCTATCAAGGATAATATAAGTTTACTTTTTTATCCTTGACTAGATTTGTAGAAGGTAAATACTAAAGATAAAGTTGTTTTTGAACTTAAATCATTCCCTGTTAATGTAAAATTGCCTCAAATCAAAAGCTGATGTTCAGGCAAACAAAATTAATTACATATACTGGGCTGAAATCATGCTTTTGTATCTCACTTTGTTGACCAATTTTCCTGGACATGCTGTTTTGTTTTGGATGCATCTTAAAAAAAAATTGTTTCCATAAGAAAAGAATAAAGAGCTAGGCATGGTGGTACATGCCTGTAATCCCCAGTGGCTCAGGAGGCCTCCGAGGCAGGAGGATCACAAGTTTGCAGTCAGCCTCGGTGATTTAGTGGGGCTCTAAGCAACTTAGTGAGACCCTGTCTCAAAATAAAAAATATATATATTTAAAAAATAATTTAAATAATATAATTTATTTAATATGTATATATATTTAAAAACAAAACAAAACAAAAACAAAACCAGGGCTGGGGATGTGACTCGGTGGTTGAGCGCTCTTGGGTTCATTTCCTGGTGCCAAAAGAAAAGAAAAGAAAAAAACAGCCAAGCTTAATGAAAAAGGTTAAAAGTGAGAACACAGTCTCTGTTGAGTTGCTGCATGGTCTTAAGGGTCGTATGCTCATTTCCTTGCACAAAACAATATTTGTAGAGGGAACTGGGTATTTTTTGGTAGGTGGACAACCACATAGGATGTGTACGCATGTGTGCATATATATATCTATGTACAGTACATGTACGGTATATATATACACATATATACATGGTTAACGGATCAGCGATTTGCAGGGATCACACCCTTTCAAGTCTGTGCGACGCGCAGCGTGGAGCCATGCACACGTGCCACTTCACTGATGGTGATGGTAGTGACGGGGATGTGGTTGAGCACGCAGCAGAGGACAGAGCAGCGCCGGAAAAGCTTCCCCTTCCCTGGCCCCTGTGCCACTCCTGAGAGCACCCCCTGCTGCTCCTGGATCTCTCCTCATTTTCTCCTCTGCCCCACTAGGGTGTTGTGCCCAACATACCTTTTCTAAAAGCTCCTGGTTTCTCTTAATGAAAAGTTGTTTATCTTCTACCCAGTGTGAATCCTGTTTGACAAAGAATATCGCGCAGTCAGCATTTCAGAGTGGCACGAAAGAGCACGTGTCCGCAAACCACTTGGCCCGAGCTGTCGTCTTCCCACCCAGTGCGTTTGCCTGCCAACAGCTAGTAAGGGACTCTCACCCCTGCCAGCTCCTTCTTCAAAGATGTCAGGGCCAAAGTTGCCAGGAAGATTTCACCCACTTTCCCCCTCACTGGCTACCTCTACCTTTTTTCAGTCTGAATAATCCAGGACCAGCCTTCTGGGGACTCAGAAGTGACCACACAGGCAAAAAGTGAAAAGGGTCAGAATGCACACAGGCTAGATACATATGAATGGAAACATTAAAATGCAGAACCATAGATGTAGCATAGAGGCAAAGAATGCAGCTGAGGGTCAGGTGGGTCTTTGTCTTAGCAGCTTGTGAAAACTATAGGCTATTTGTATGGGGTTCTTCCTCTGGCCTTTTCTCTCTCACCCCACCTCATTCTCTGTTGTGGCTGGTTTCACAGTCTGGCCAGAAAAACACTAGGGACAGAAGTACAGAGTGAACATTCTGACACAGTTTGAGAAAGGTCACTGTGGAGAGCCAAGGTGTGTTCTGGGCTTGGCCCATGCATGGGGTGAGCTAGAGGAGGGTCAGATTGAATTCTGCATCTGCGGAAGAGGTAGCAACCACGTGCCTACCTGCCCTTTCTGAGCCAGCGTCGCTTCTAGATCTTCAATTTTGGCTTTATACCTCAGCACCTCTGCTTGGAGCTGCTCTTGAGCCTGGTGAAAAACGAAATTCCAGAGCTAAATAAGCAAAATGGTCTTTCTGAAGCAGACCAGACCCTCTACCGTATTTGTAATATATAAACTTCTCCAAGGACACTCCTCCCCCCATAATTAAGCTTCTCTTCTTGTCAGAAAGGTTTTTACACAGGGTATCAGTAAAAACTTTTGCAGAGGGCATTGCGGTTTGTAGTTTCCTCTTTTTGGTAAATGCCAGGTTTGCAGGAAAAAAAAAATCTCGTAAAACCTGTCTAGCCTAAAAATATGGGACCAAGAGTAACTGTTATGTACTCACCCACTGCCATGTACCCACCCCACCGAGTATAAATCTATAAGAATTTCCAGACTCAGGGTCCAGAGATTTTTAGGTGACAGATACTCTGGACTGCTGCAGCTAAATATTCTTGCTTCCTAAAAATTCCTCAGGTGTCTAGCCTTTTCTGTCCTACATCAATTTGACATTTTTCTTTCTCCATATTCCTTCATGAGTTATTCAACAAGCGAGAGAGCAAGAAAAAGAACTTCCTATGACAAAAGTCTTTCTAAACTATCTCCATGATCTAAATTCTTACTTAAAACCCTCTATGTATCCTTTACATTCGGTGAGTATCCAAGCCCTTTAGCATGGCATTTATGAAAGCCCATCTTTTCCTACTCCTCCTTAGCGTGGAGTCTATCCCTTACCTGCTGGTGATATTCTTGTTTCCTAAATCCTAGTTTCTAACTTGCCACTTCTCCATTGGAATGAGTTCTGTTTCTGGAAAGCCTTTTCCCATTTTGCATCTCTACATCTACCCATTCTTACACAGCCAACTTTGGACCTAAATCTAAATCCAAATCCTAGTATTTTAACTGCCCTTTCCTGTGTCAGTAAAAATGCTCAGTAAATACTGATAGTGAAAAACACAAATATTACAGCTTGGAGGCAAATACATGATGGCATATAGGTATACTCCTTTCTAATGATGGACTGCCTGTCTGTTCAAAGCCAAAGTTTCATTAAAAGAAAAGTATGCAAATGTGCACATGTCCATGTATGCTACCATTTAACATATATAATTATAATAGCCATTTTTCCTTCTAAACAACTGATAGCCATTGCTACAACACTCTCCAGTATATTGGCTGGTGATGTGGTACACACCTGTAATTCCAGCAGCTTGGGTGGCTGAGGAAGGAAGATCATGAGTTCAAAGTCAGCCTCAGCAACAGCGAGGTGCTAAGCAACTCAGTGAGATCCTATCTCTACATAAAACACAAAACACGGCTAGGGATGTGGCTCAGTCGTTAAGTGTCCCTGAACTCAATTCTTGTTACCAAAAAAAAATTGTAGTCCCTTCAAAAACAAAATGAGGGTGTTGGGGTTGTGGCTTGGTGATAGAGCGCTTGCCTAGCATGCGTGAGGCACTGGGTTCGATTCTCAGCACCACATATAAATAAATAAAAAGATAAAGGTCCATCAACAACTAAAAAAAGAATTTAAAAAATTTAAAAAAACAACAAAAAACAAAATGAGATTAAAAAAAATCACTGGATAGTCATGTTCCCTCTTGCCTTGTGCAAATTCCTGTCTGTAGGGCAGGAATACTGTGATGGCTATGACTTTGAAGTCAGAAGGCTAGGTTCATACCTTTGTGACCTAAGGTAAATAATTTAACTTAAAGTAAGCATATTTAACTTCTACTAAGGCATTTGTTCATTTCTGCAACAAAGAGATAATACCTAACGCATAGAGTTGTTTAGGATAACAGATACACATAGAGTGCTCAGCACAGTGCCTATAATGCAGCCAGCATTCAATAAATGTTAAGTATCAGTACTGTTTTTTTCTCTTCCTCCTTTCCTTACTCCATTCCTCCGTTCCTATTTGTCTTCCTTCCTTCCTTCCTTCCTTCCTTCCTTCCTTTCTTTCTTCCTTCAAGATAGGCTTGTGTGAGGTGCTTATGATATAATAGAACATTTGACCCAGCAAGATATGAAGTGGAATCCCAGCTTTGCTATTTATCAGCTGTGTGAACTTGGGCAATTCAGTTAACCTTTCTGAGTCTTAAAGTCCCTTTTAATAATGTAACTGTCTCAGGGAGCTGTCATTGGAATTAAGTGAGATATAGTCTCAGAAAATTCTTGGTAAGCTGTCCAATGTAATATTATGCAGTTATTACCTAAGAAAAGAAACTAGCTAGCCCATTGTTTTTGAAAGATGAAAGTTCTTTTTTCCAAACAAGAAACTAAAAATATGGTTTATCAAAATCCAAAATTATCTAGCTTAGAAATTAGCTTTGAAAATCTAAGTATTCAGATAGCAAGAATAAGAACTTTATACTCAATAAAAGCATCGATCTAGGTTGTTTATGTCTTTAGATCCAAGGTGTATTGACATAAAAGATGAAACAGTTCAAAAGCCACAGAAGAGAGAAGGTGCTACTGACATTTTCATGTGCCTGAGATTCATGTTGCAGCCATTCCAACCTAACTCAGAGAACTCTGGGAAGCTGGGCACTGACCTTGGCTTCTCGTTCAGCATCGATGATGCCTCCTGTCTGTTCCTGCAGCAGGGCATATGCTCTTTGGAGGGCCTGGTATTCTTTTGTTAATTGTCGAAATCGTAGCTCAGATTCTTCAGCTGCTAAACTCTTGAGGTTAAAAAACAACAACAACAACAACAACAACAAAAAACAGCCCCAAAGTAATTATGTTGCATTCAGGTCCTGTATTCAATGCAAATACTAACTAACATTCCCACTTTTAATACGGAAGGAAAAGTTGTTTGATTTAACATTCTGTTTGATTATATTTTTAATTCTTGAGTGTATGTATGGGCACAAGTATTATAATTCTGTCAAGATAGACATTGCAGAAATGTGTAAAAAATTATTTTTAAAAAAGCATTTACTCATTTATACATTTCTGATTATTACCCATTTTTGCTTGGATATCAGACAACTTAGATCCAAATGCAAATAAATACATGGATTTTGGTTCTAAATCCAAGGAAGATGATACTCAGGGTTTTACTCTTATTTCTATTCAATAATTCATATCCACATTTTCTTTCCCAGATAAATTATAGAACCTGTTTATGGCTCAAGGTCCTAAACTTCAGGATTAACACAAGTTGTAGGGGGTTTTGTGAAAAATGAAGATTGGAGGATTTTACTCCCCAGATTCTGAGTCACGGGATGTGTGTTTGGGTCCAGGACTTTTCACTGTAATGAAACCTCCTAGACTCGTCTGTTGAGGGTGGATCACAGAGCTTTAGATTATATCCAGAAGCCCCCTGAGCTTGTTTGTGGGCTCACACCTTCCCTAGATGAAGAATGTTGGAGGGTGACTTTTATTTTGAAAGAAGTCTTCAACTTATAGAGTTGAATTGCAGAGCAGTTTCTAGAAGTTTTACATGACATAGGTGATGTTATTTATCAAGAAGGAATAAGGCAAACTGTGGTCTTGGACTTGGTTACTGTTATGAGATCACTCGGTGTGAATCATAAAGAAGATGAAAAGTGAATTATTTTTTCCCTTTAAAGGAAAGATTTGGTGACAATATCACACAAGACTAGAGAAACGGAGGGCTTACCTCATCGAGGTCATCATCAGGAGTAGCTGGTGTTCGGTCTGTTCTGAAGGAGGCCATGGAAGATGTCTCTGAATCCATGGAGTCCTCATCATAGCCGATGAATGGGTCCAAAACAGGCCTCTAAGCAGAGGGAAAGCACGCGTTGACTGACTCAACTACAAGTGTAAAGCTGGCAGTCAAAATGCCATGCCGACATACATGTGGATAAGCACAGGAGACACACTGCAGTGCTTCTTTGATGAAAGAAAAATATTAGGCAGGAGCACAACAGTTGCAATGAATATGTCTCCCATGTTATTTCATTTCTGACTTATTCAAAAAGGATTCATTAATATCATCGCCTCTTTCACATTACGTACATTTTTTATCTTGATGAGTTAATGTAATTTGCTCTTTCTAGTATTTAAAATGTGTTTATGGGACTTTGAAAATCCAGGCATCTGAATGCTGACATTATGCAATACTATAATGCCTTCTCTGGTCTAATTTTATATGTATGTAAGAACATAAGAAAAACATGTCTCTTAGAGTCAATAAAATATTTTTAAAAAATTTAGGCATTTATGTGAAGAAGATTATTAGATCTTAAGTCTTGTCCTCCAATTCTACAACCAAATCAAATGAGGCACTTAGTAAAAATAAACACTGAAACCAAACAAACTAAATAACAAGACTTCTGTGGGTTCCAAGAGGCTATCCCAATACTGATGGATTGAGAGTGTCATTATCAATAATATTTATTATTCAAGAGAATAATGAAAATATATTGACAGGATGAGCATAAAACTCTAATATTATGCAGAGGGAGACATCAAAGCATGTCTGCCTCTTGCATGTTCTTGGATTGTAACCTTTCAACTTATCAAACAAGCCTTTCTACATTGAACTTAGAGGTTTCTCCATTCAGAGAAAGTCATATTAAAGCAAACACAATTATTTTCAGATTCTGAGAAATGTCAAGAGAAGAGATTTTCTTTTAGCAAAAAAAGCTCATGGTTTGCTGAGTCCAGGAACACCTGATTTATCACATTTTTGCAGGAAGATTCCTTGGCAAGCTCACCTCTCTGGCTATTTGTGGCAAATGCCTGATAACATAGTTTTTTCATTACCTTAATTGGCTTGGAACTTCTTCTATGCTTTCTCCTACGGATAAGCTTTTCTCTGTCCTGGAAAACAGATAAGGGCTTTTGAGAGCTACAGTTGGTACATATAGCCATACAGTTCCCCACCACCCCCCAAAAACAGTTTGGTTTTTTCCTTGAAGCCCTACATACTTTTCTTTAAAATAAGATTTTTGTTTGGAAAATTTTGGCAACTTTTGGGTTTGATACTGGAACTTTTTTTTTTAGTTGTAGGTGGAGAGAATATCTTTATTTTATTTTTTATGTGGTGCTGAGGATTGAACCTAGTGCCCCACGCGTGCTAGGTGAGCACTCTACCACTGAGCCATTAACCCAGCTCATTTTTGAGTAAGAATATTTTTTGAGTAAGAATATTTTTTGAATATATTTTTTGAGTATATTTTGAGTATATTTTCTGGAATATTTTTTGAGTATTGTATTGTATTTTTCCTGATGATTTATGTGGTTTTGAGGCCTCACCATCAGGAAGTGCTCTGTGTTTCTGATCAGAATCCTCCATTGTTTTATTTATACTTAAATAGCAAGTAGTTTTGAAAATCATGACTTATATCCCCCAAAGCACAGTTCTTCTGTTTTCCCAGACCCCAGATTACTTTAGATTTGTGTTTAGAAAATAACATTTCACAATAAAATAAACTTTTATTCTTTTCTTAATTTGTAAAGTACAGGAAGTTTCTTTTGGCTATTTTGTGGAACCTTGTTTGGATCCTGCAGCCTGTGAAGAGAAGACAGGGAGCAGAGTATCTAGCTCATTAGATAAATTCAGTGTTTCTGTTTTATTTTTATTTATTTATTTATTTTTAGGGGGTAATTTTAGTTTTTTTTTTTTTTTTTGCTTTTGCTATGAATGGAAGTACTGAGGAGGGAATTTGGGGATTGCTTACCAAGCACTCCATGTATTTACTGAACAAATTTAAAGCAGATGTTCTGATCAACATGCCTAAACATCCTAGAATTCTATAAGAAACTTATAGCTTAATCTAGGATGTTCAAAGTGAGGTAAATTCCTGGACTTGTAAAAATGGTGAGATTTATGAGTTATTATGATGTGGAAATGAAGGGAGAAACCCAGAGCTTCATGCCACATTTGAAAAATAATGTGATTTAAGCAAATGGCATTTAGGCTTTTTGATTTTTTGCATTTACTAGTAAAAAAAAAAATTTGATCTTGAAACCTCACTGTAGCTGAGACTTTTTTTCTTTGTTGTTTTTGGTACTGGGGATTAAATCCAGGGTTGCTTAACTAACCAATGAGCCACCTCCCGAGGCTCTTTTATGTTTTATTTCGAGACAGGGTCTCCCTAAGTCCTTAGGGCTTTGCTAAATTGCTGAGGTTGGTCGCAAACTTGCCATCCTTCTTCCTTAGCCTCCTGAGTCACCAGGATTATAGGCATGCACCACTGAGCCCAGCTATAGTTGAGATTTTTAAAATGTATATACATTATAATATTTAGATCACCCTCCTAATTAGTGTATGCATTATAGCATATACTCAACATAGAAATTGTTTAAAGAATAATCAATGAATAATTACAAACCAAAGTTGTAGGTTTCCCTCTCTTAATGGCAGTGAACCATCTTGCTCAACTATTTTGCAGACAATTGCCTAACCCCTGTCTCTAGTTTCTCAAGTCTATAGGCCTTGGTTGGTTCTGAAGTGCAAAGGATCAAAGATATTCTCAGAATAAAGACAGTGAGGCAAAGAAGAGAACTCAAACGTATCCAAGGTCTCAGCCCATGTTGCAGATAATACAAACCTCAGCCAAGTGTGATCAGTAGCAGTAACTGCTCTACCTATATAGCAGGGACTGAAGCATGGTCAGAAAATTTGGATTGGAATTCCAGTTTTGTCATGTAATTATGTTGTTTATTCAGAAAACAATTACTAAACTGTATCTATGTGTTAGACACTAATTTAGTGTTGGGTAGCAAGAGGTATATGGTCCTGTTACTATAAGCAAAATATTTAATCTCTGAGCCTCAGGATTCTAATACTGGAAGATAATTGCAAGACACACTCCCACCCCGCAAACTTATATAACAATTCATTTCAAGGCTCTTGTAAAGTGTTTTGCAGCTATTATTTTCATCACCAAATTAGTTAACAAAGGAATATAAATGAAAATGTCTAAAGCAGTTTAGCAATATAAAATATCTTTAGAATACAGTCTCCTAAACATAATTACATACTGAACATATGAACTTGGGCCTCTGCGGTTAATCAAGTGCTTCCACTGCATGTTGATTTGTTAACTACTTGTTATGGTTTAGATAGGAGGTGTCCCCCAAAAGGTCATGTGTAAGGCAATGCAAGAAAGTTTAGAGGTGAAATGATCAGGTTATGAGAACTTTAACATAATCAATGCGGTAAGTGTAGGTAGCTGGGGAATGGCTGGATGAAGTGGGTCACTAGGGGCATATTTTTGGGGTTTATATTTTGTCCCTGGTGAGTGGAGCTCTCTCTGCTTCCTGATTGCCAAGTCCTGAACTGCTTTCCTCTTCCATGCCCCTCTGTCATGATGTTCTTCCTCACCTTGGGTCAAGAGCAATGGAGTCTGTGAACTGAGACCTTTCAATCTGTGAGCCAAAAAAGCTTTTCCTCCTCTAATTGTTCTTGTTGGGTCTTTTGATCTCAGTGACAAAAAGCTGACTAACACACTACTTGTCTTTGGGAACAGTGTAGAGTTTACAGATTGATCCAGACACCTACCCTTGTGAGCTCGTCAATAATGTTCTGTTGTTCAATAACCTGAAGTTTTAGAAACTCCGTCTCTTGTTCTTCGTTAGCTTGGTCAAGGTCATTCAGAGATTTTAATTTCTTCAGGGGTGGATGGGATGTTATTTTTTCTCTCTGGATTTGAAAAGGAGAGAATACAGGTGGAAACTTTAAAAAAATCCCAAAGTTCATTCATTAATATAAAACACTAGCAGAAAGTTTATGAGGCTCCAGATAAATATTGTCCAGTTAGAATACGTGTTTCTACACATACCAACTGAAAACTTCAAGTGTGTTTTATATCTGATAATATGTTGAAGTCATTGGGGGATTTTCTGAAGACCTCTATAGCTGTGTTGGAAATCTGTTAAGGAGTGCATTAGCATAGCACCTGTCCATCGACAATGCCAGTGATGGTTTCTATTTCCCAACAACTATGCCAGTTCTTAGGGATGTCCCTCTATACAGGTCTGTAAAGGGTATACTGGAAGGTTTCTATGGCTGAGGAAGCACATTGAAGCTTTGCTTTTGGAGTGCGCACAGACTCCTGGAAGCACTCCTCCAGTTCTGTAAATTTAGAAACCCCATAAAATTTAGAGGCAGCAGCCTTCCCTTGCTTTCTTCCTTCAGGCTTCTTTGCTAACATAAGGAAAAACCCAAATAGCATGATACTTCAAAAATAAGCCAAGAAAAACAGCTATTACAAATAAGGAGGGAATACAAGAAGGAAACTTGAATTCTGCAGAGCCTGCACTACGCACCATCTCTGAATTTTCCTTGGTAACGGCTTTTAGTTTCTCTTCCATGCGCTGCAAAGACACCATCAGCTCATCGTTTCTCTTGGCGAGGCACTTGTTCCTTTCCAGGAGAGGTTTACATTGCTTTTCCGTTTCCCGCACACGTTTTAACTGGGAAGAAATGATAGAATTTGTCTTAGTTTGGAGTGGGGAGTCAATTGGTGGGAGGGCAAGTACCCTCAGAGTCCCTTTGTCTGCTTCACTGACATTCCAATCCTTCATTTAACAGATCTGCTTTTTTGTTTCCAGATCCCTCTAATGGCTTTTCATCACTTTAAAACCCTATATCGTCTATTACCCTAAAGGAGGTGCTGCAGAGATATTGCTTTTGGAAACACTCAGGAGTAAGAGCTCTCTTTAGCTGCTCCTACCTGTTACCCCACTATGCTCAGCCCCCTCCCCTGGATCTAGGATGGCCTCTCATTGTCTCAGAGCCACAAAGCAGCTCATCCAGGTCACAGGGTCACAAAGTAATGCAACCAGGACCTGAATCCAAACCTACTCATCTCCAAAAGTTCATCCATTTCCTCAGAGATTTTGCTGAGATCACTTGATTCATACTAAAGCTACTTATTTTTAAGGAAGAGATCTATTGAACAACAACCAAATTTATATTTATATATATATGTATATACGTATATATATGTATATACATGTACATAAAAAACTAGATTGACCTTGTGTTAATATAATTTTCACTGAGCCTAGGCAAAGTATGATTTTATTGTTCTCCGTGCATAACCAAAAGTAACTCTCATTTTCCCAGTTCTAAGGCAGTGGGTTTTCAACCTCAGTGCCTTTGACATTGTTGGAGAAATGTTTTTGTCGTAGGGGTTGTTCTATGTACTATGGTATGTTTAGCAGCATTCCTGCTCTCTGCCCATGAGATGCCAGTAACACCCTGGCATTTGTAACAACCAAAATGTCTCTAGATGTTACTCAAACTGCCTCTGTAATTTAGAACCACTGACCTAAATTCATGAATGTTGTCTTGAGGCAAATGTAAATGGTCCCCCTTTTACTCTCAAAACTCTCCTGTTTGGATAATGTACTTTATGGCCAATCTACCCATATATTATAGATTACCTGTGTTAAGTGATCAGTATAGTCTCATGATCAGTATATTCTCTTCATACAAGTGATTCTGAATGTGCAAATGTATTGAGGGAGGAGTGACAAACACAAGGAAAGGAAAGGGGTATCAGAAACATCTAAGAAGATTTTTTTAAAGTTACTCCTGCTATTGAGAGTGTTGTTTTGGGAAGTGCTGAGGTAGGAGACTTAGCTATCTATGAACATTTGAAAACGTTCCCTTTGAGATTCTTAAATAGCACCCTCCCAACTTCATTCTAATCTCCGTTGGAAAACTCCCATTTTATACTGACGTCCAGATATGTATTTATTTTCATAAATAATCTGACATAATTCTCAGTTCTTGAGCTTCAGTGCCTGAATCATTAATATTAAACATTGAAAATATATACAGCAAAGGTTATTTTACTAGGTTCATTATTTTAATCTTTATCTCTTTTCTGGAGGTCAATGACATGAGTTTTAAATATTTAAATTTATTTACTTTTATTATTCACAGAAAATATAGATAAGCACAAATAAAGGGAAATCCCTAAAGTTCTAACAAAACATATATCAATAATCAGTTCCATAGTGCCCTCCCAAAATGTTATTTTTAAAAGATATATTTTAAATGCAACAAAGATTGAAAGTATATACATGTACGTTTGTGTGTATATTTATGTATATACACATATATATTCATGCAAATACTAAAAGAAAAAATGCGATTAAGCTCAATCAATAATAGATTTTAACTCAAGTCCTAGAAAAAGAAAGTATTTCACAATGATAAAGGGTAGTATGCCAAAAACATACAACAAATTCTAACTGATATGCATCTAGTAACATAACTTCAAATATACGTAAAGCAAAATTGACAGACTGAAGAAGATATATAGACAAAACTTTTGGAAAAGCAGGCAGACAAAAATATCAGTAAGGCTACTGAAAATTTTAAATAGTCTTAACAAACTGAACTATAACTAATCATTAAAGCAAACTATAACTAATAATTATAGAGTATATCTTTTTTGCATGTGAACATGAAACATTTCTAAAATTAACCGTATGCTCAGTCCACAAAGCCAATCTCTACAAATTCCAAAGGAAGCCTTCTGATGGAGAAATCAATAACCAAAATATAACTCAAAAATCTTCAAATTTTTGGAAATTAAGCCATATACTTCTAAGTAGCCATGCATCAAAGAAGAAATTACATGTGATTAGAAAAGATGTTGAGTAAAATAACAATGCATTATGACACTTCAAAACTTGGAGGATGAAGCTAAAACTAGACCTGGAAGGACAATTATGGCCTAAAATGCACGTATTTTAAAAAAGGAGCAGCTGAAAATAACTCCTTTATCTGAACAACTCCATTAAAAATGTAAATAGTAAACCACAGAGCAGGATATTTTAAATACAATATCCCATAAATGATGTTTTCTTGTCATTTTAGCCTTAATATTAATAAGAAAATTAGAGGCAGTACAATAGAAACTGAGCAAAAGGCTAAGGGCAAAACCTAGAGGGAATCTAAAAGGCTGAGAGATGTTTGCAAGTTTACCCAACCTCATTGATAATGATAAAATTAAAAATTAAAATGAAAATACAGATATATCTCATGGTCACTGAAATGACTAAAATTAACAATTATCTTTGCATGTTGGCAAATATGTGGAGAAACTGCAACTCTCAAATGTTGTTGATGGAGATGTAAACAGTTAAAACAGCTTTAGGAAATTGCAATTACCGCTGAGGCTGACTACATGAAACTCTAGGATCTCCTAGTAGTAATGGACACATTTTTCCCCATGTAGCAGCGCCGTTCTTAACAGCTTAAAAAATGTGGAACAAGGCACAAACAGCCCTTAATCACAGAATGAATAAATACTTTGTAATATTTTAATTGAATACAATAGTGTAAATAAAGGGTCCTGCATAGCAATAGATGAATTTCACAAAGATAAAGCTGAACAAAATAAGTTAGACATAAAAAAGTAAAAATTATATGATTCTGTTGACAAGAAAAATTAAAATGGTGATGTCTACGGGAATAGAAGTCAAAACAGTGGTCATCTTTACAAGGATGGTCAATGGGAGAGTCTCAAGAAGGAGAAGATTTGAGAGCTGGTAATCTGCTCATTCATTTGGGTGGTGGTTAGGTGGGTGTGTCACTTTGTGAATATTTATTGAACCATACCTTTTTTATCTGTTCACTTTTTTCTATTATATTACATTGTTATAAAATAATACCTATTCCCAAGACATAATGACATAATGCTTAACTGAGTACAACTCACCAATTCATTTCGTTCGTCTCCAAGCAAAGTGTTCCTATCTTCTAATTTTCTTATAGTGGCGTTTAACTCCGCTATTCTCTTTTGATTTCTTCGCAAATCCTACACAAGAAAATTAAAATGGATATTTCATCTTTAATACTTTTCACAACGTTTTTGGAATGCATTCATTAAAGTAATAGGCTCACTTCTTATCTGGCTCATGAAGAGACACCAAAATTTCTCTTCTTCAGAGAAGAGTAAATATTTATCCTTTTCTAATTCCCAGTATTCACCACTTGGGTTGAAGATCAAGTTGGGTGGAAGTTGCAAATGGCAGGTACTCAGGAGTCCAGAATCATAGCAGGGGCTATGGCAGAGTGTTGGATAACTTTATCTGAGCTCTGTGCTGTGAGACCCAGGTCATGTGGTCATGTGGTGATTACATGAGGTTCAAGGAGCATCCCTCGTGTCATGGCGCACACTGCTTTCTACTACTAATTAGCCATCCTGCTCTTACACTTAGCCACAGAGAGGACAAATTAGGAGGTAGATATGGGCTTTGTAAATTCCTGTATACTCCTGGAGAAAAATATCAGACTAAGGAAAGGCATATTTCCTTTGGGTATAAAAGGCAGTAGTTTATAGGGTAGTCTACACTAAAATATTTTGCCCAAGACTGGCTCTCCTACGGGCAGAATTGCTATGAATCACTTTACACAGCAGTCATGACTTAATTCTGTACTAGGCTCCACAGGCTGTCGTTATCTTTATCATATGCTGGCAATTCTAATATCATTTTCATTTTGAGAGTGCTGTTGACAGACCAGTTTCACAAATGTCATATTGCTAGATTTACAATATCCTAGAGGATTCAGCAGTACAGGTGAATTTTGTGGAGGTCATAACTTGTTCGAGGTCTAGTGGCTTATATCAACAGATCAATAGCAAATCTGTATTGGATGTTAAGTGTATGCCAGATACTGTGCTCAACATTTCATACATCATTTCTTCTGATCCTTAGAATTGCCTTCTGGAGTACCAGTACAGCCTCTACTTAACCAATGAGGAGATTCTGAACAGTGAAGTGATTTGCCTAAGGTTACTCTGTTAATGTCAGATCCAGAATTTGAACCAAGGAGTCTGATTCTAGGGCTCATTCCCTGGCAATTATGTTACAGTCTAGATAAATGTCAGTGATAGAACTAAAATGTACATCTGCTACATCCTAGATAGGCACGCTTTCTACCACCTACTAGGAGATATATATATCCTGAAAACCAATTCATAAATTATTCATTACTTTGTTCTAAGTAGTACTTTAGAATTCACCTCTATTCCTAAATAATACATTTTCATCTTTTTAGTAGCTAAATAACTTGAAAGGTAATAGCCAACTACATACAAGCTGACTTCTCCTGCTATACTTCCAAAAATAATTTCTTGTACAAAACTGTGAAAATCCAGGTAAATAAATGGCAAGTTTAGTCAGGCTAGAAGTTTTCACACAATGATTATAAATGGTTTAGTCTTTTTACAGGTATGCATTTTGACCTTTGTAGATTCTGTCTACCAATTTCTAACCCAATTGTTCACATAAGGGAAAATTACCAGCCTTGGCAAGAGGCAAAAATATTTTCATTTCATTTATGATTCTTATAATAATAGACTTAAGTTTGCATAGGCATTGCTTGGCTAGAAGTGTTCTATGAAGAGATCTATAATTCTCATGTGATCTGCTAATGCAGTGCAGACCACTTTGTTGTCTATGAATTTAGAAAACCCTATTCCCAAGATATTAGTTGGTTTTATAGTAGGAGGTAGAATTGATTTCTGGATAGTAAACAGGAAAAGAGCTTAAGTGAAAAATAAAACTTGGGGGCTAAATAAAAGATGACTCCTGAGTTCCCAACCCCAACTTGAGTGGACTTACAGGGCTACTGCAGTGTTCAGAGCCGTCTCCTGCCCTTCCTGGGATTTCCCGTTTGGGACTGCTCATGTTGCACTCAGCCTCCTTAACCAGGAAGAGCTGTTCATCCAAAGCTTCCTTCTGCAGTTGGAGTTTCTGTACATAGCCTGTCTGGGTCTCCAGTTCCTTTTCCAGGGAAAAGATGATCCTGTCCTTGGCTTTGATTTCATCCATCTGAATGAAATGAGACCCAGGACATTTTAACAATGCTGTAAAGAAATGTATTTTTCAATGGTAGGAGTTTAACTTCTTTCTTCTGATTGATACAAGGGGGAAAATGAATATGACAAGTGTATTGAACTCATGAATATGATGGGGCAACAATGTGTAATAAAAGGTCATCCTAGTTTAATTAGGTGTCAAGGAGACCAGTTTTTCTTCTCTAGTGTCATCCTGCACAGATGCTCTCATTCAATGTATTGTTTGAAACAGTCTGGGTTGGTTAGATATGGAAAGGAGAGGCTAACTTGAGAATGGGCCATTAGTGTTAATAAAGATGGATACTGAATATTCTACAATGTTTCCTAGGACAGTTTTTATGTTGCCTTCTCTTCAAGGGAATGTGCATTTGAGTTCAATCCAAATAGTGGTTGCAACTATCAGCTGGTTATCTGTATCTGCAGACTTTTTAGTGGCCTAATGATCTTCCAAGACTAAGATGTTTGCATTCGGCTGGCCCATTTGGAGGAGGGTTCTCTCAATGGTTCATGCTATATGGTTTTTTCCAATTTCCATCCATATTTCAGAGCATTCAGTACTTGGCAAACATCTTGCCATTATTGTCAGAAAATCATGGTTGGGACTAGAACTGGGATGGAAAATACCTCGTAATAGTCACTATTTCTCCTCCTGCAACTGTGGGACATATTTATTGATCCCAACACTCATTTTTCTAAGCCTGGGTATGGTCTCAGAAGTATTTCTCTACTAAAGAGCACAGACATTCAATAACAATTGACCAGACTTCCATTGGACTGAAATCTTTTTGTTGTCCCTGGATAAAGGCTAATGAAGTAAATGTTGGCAAACAATTTTTGAAGAGAGCATAGTTACTGAGTGAAAACTTTCTTTTCATTTTATTACATTCTATGTAAATATTTGAAACACAAGTGGGAAAAGACAATTAACACAAATCATGCTGTTTTTCTCTTTCCAAAAGTATCTCCTTATATTTAAGAAATCACTTTCTTTGTATGCTTTTTAGACCTGAGGAAAAAAAGAAAAACATTTGGGACCAAAATCATTAAATCTAGATATAGTAAAGTATTTTCTACACGTAATTGCCGGTGACTTATTGCTTCCAAGTCACACGTTTAAATTTTAGGTCAGTTTTGGGAGGGCAGTGGCTAAGGTATGTAGGATCTATAATATCGTCTGATAACACAGTAAAGAACCAGGTACTGCTCTGATAATTGGGAGACAGTGTTAGGTTTTATTGTCTTGTACAGGACTCTAGAGTCCAGTATTATTTTTAACTCACACAGTCATTCATCAGGGTCACCACGGGTAATGTTCTTCATGGTTCAACACAGCTGCAGATCTGTGTGTTCCGAATGGTGATGCACTCTGCCTAACTCGACTTGCTGAGGAATCATCCCCTCACTGCCCAAATAGTCACCACCATCATCACAGCTGAGATTTACTGATCTTTTACCATATTTGAAGCACAATAGTCAGAACATTATAATCCTATTCAGTGGATTTTGTTATTACTCCTTTATAGATGAAGGACTGAGAACCTGAATGGTTAAACCTTGGTCAGAGGTAGCTGACTAGGAAGTGGGGAAGCCTGGTTTTCAATTTAGTCTTCTGATTCTAGAGCCCATTCTGCCAAGCCCTAGGCTATAATGGCCCCAAGATTGCCCAAATTCTCAAAGTGGTTCTCTGTAGCTGACATTGATGAGACTATCCAGCACTGTGGGGGTGAGAATGGACTGTGATCTCAAAATACTGAAAATAAAACAAAGCTCTAGCTCTTAATTGGGAAGATACGTACCAGAATTCTTAGATAAGTTTTTCTAGACAGAATAGCTTCTATTTCTGTTCCTTCCAGTTCCAAAAATGGAGCTGGGGTGTGGTTAAGGATAGGTAAGAAGAAGGAAAAAATGAAGATGAATGCATGTGTATTGTTAAAAGTTTCCTGTGGTATTTTGTTTGCACTCAATTTTTGAACCACTCTTCAGGTAGACTAAATTTTACATTGTTATTAAGAGGGATTTTATGTCTATTTCAGCAGTGCTCTAGTAGGGAAGTCATGGAAGAAATTTATAGCCAGGCACAATGGTATACACTTGTAATCCCAGCTACTTGTGAGGATGAGATAAGAGGATCTCGAATTCAAGGCCAGCCTGGGCAACTTAGCAAGACCCCATCTCAAAAATATAAAAATAAGAAAGGTCTAGGGATGTAGCTCTATGGTATAGGACCCCTGGTACTGATTCCTAGTATTGCTATAAACAAACAAATAAATAAATACAGATAAACAAATGGATATACTTGTACATTTTACATTGAAAACCATTAACAATAACATTTAATGCAGAGCTTTCTTTTCGTTTACCTACCTGCTGACTCCAGCTTTCACAGTTTTGATTCCTTCTGCATCAGCCATTGTCACTTTAAGAACCAAAGACAGGGCAGGGACCAATATTTCTGCACTGTGTTTGGTTTTAATTGTCAAACAATGCAGTAGAATGAATTGCAGATATAAAAATTCAGAAAATGTGACAACAGGAATATCTTACAGTCATACTATATTACATTACAAAGAAAATTACATGTTTAGCTTTTTTAAATGTTCTATAGTAACCACTTTTCCCTTAAAATTTAAATATTAGACATTTCCAAAGAACATAATTAGAATTCTTAGAAAACAATTGCTTAGAATTGGCAGACACAAGAAGGAAAGTATAGTTTTTTTTTTTCTAAGACAGTACTATTTTTAGCGAAGCATAAAGTACATTCTACTAAGTGATGGTTAATTTAATAAGATGTAACTAAGATACAATTAATACTAAACATCTAAGTGTAGATGAACATAAATGCTGCTTCTAAAATAACTGACATGATCAATGTAGGACATTTTAGCTTTTAGATGATGGTTACATTTGTTTAATTTTTGACCATGATGAAAGATCTATGTGGCTCTGCTTCCTTATCCTTCTGTGAGCTGTTTCCCTCTGCCCCACCTGGAGCCCCAAGGAGTGAAGCTGACTGCCTATGGACTGAGACCTCTGAAACCAGCTGGATATGCAACCCAGGGTCTCATGCATGAAAAGCAGGTGCTCAATCACTGAGCTACATCTCTAGCCTGTAATACATCTTTTTTAAAAAATTTTTTTTTATTTTTTAGTTGTGGGTGGACAGAATATCTTTATTTTATTTTTTATGTGGTGCTGAGGATCGAACCCAGTGCCTCCCACACGCTAGGTGAGCACGCTACCACTGCGCCATAACCCCAGCCCCTGTAATACATCTTTTAATACAACAAGCTCTGAAGAACAGAGTTCCTGTGAACCGGCAGAAGCCACAGAGGGCCCAGATCCGCCCTCAGGAAACTCCACAGGTGTCCAGCCAAGGGGAGACCAGGGACTGCTAGCTGCTATCCACTGGGGAGCCCAAACTCAGGGTAAGAGTCCCCGCAGAAAACCTAGCACGAGGCAGCCCTGCCCAAGGACAACCTGGGCCCGCCCCAGTTCCGCTCCAGAGTTCCTGTGGACCAGCAGGAGCCACAGAGGGCTCAGATCCGCCCTCAGGAAAACTCCACGGGTGTCCAGCCAACGGGAGACTAGGGACTACTAGCTGCTAGCCACTGGGGAGCCCAAACTCAGGGAACCTCCACAGTTGTTCAGCCAAAGGGAGACCAGGGACTGCTACCTCTAGCCACTGGGGAGCCCAAATTCAGGGCAAGAGTGGCTCCAGAGACACCAGCGTGCAAACCAACCCCACCCAAGGGCAGCCTGGGTCCGCCCCAGTTCTGCTCCAGAGTTCCTGTGGACTGGCAGGAGGTGCAGAGGGCCCAGATCCGCCTTCAGGAAACTCTATGGGTGTCCAGCCAACGGGAGACCAGGGACTGCCACAGAGGAAGGCACACCCAGGGTAAGAGTGGCCTGCAGAGAACCCAGCGTGAAGAGGCCCCACCCAAGCATGCTCTGGGCCCGCCTCAGTTTCACTCCAGAATTCCTGTGGTCAGGCGAGAATGACCTTAGGGAATGCCAGGGGTGCCCAGTTGAAGGCAGACCAGAGCCTGCTAGCTTCCAGCCCCAGGGAAGCTTACACTCACTATAAGAGTCACACACAGACTGTCCTGCTTATGACCCTGCCTAAGTGAGATCCGGGCCCGCCTCCAGTTCCGCTTCAGAGTTCCTGTTCACCAGCAGGAGTGCAAGAGAGGGGCAAAATAGCCCTCAAGGGCCGCCTCAGGAACCCAGCCAAGGCTACTCCCACTGCCTTCCAGAGGTACATCCACTACCTCTGCCACCAACTTTAGTGGCAGTAGTGCCCATCTGGGGACACTAGGGGAACAGAAGTAGCTCCAAGGTGAGACACAGGTAATCTGGAGTGTCAATACAAGATTATAGGATAGAAGCCGCAATACCTCAGATTGGTATTTCAAGAAAGGAAGATACACAATCAACATGAAAAAACAAGGGAAGAAAGTGCCCCAAATAAACCTAGATACCACTGTAACAGAATCCATTGACAGCACAGTTGTTGAAATGTCAGAGAAAGAATTCACAATGTACATAATTAAAATGATCAGTGAACTAAAAAATGACAATAGTGAACAATTACAGGCAAAAGTTGATCAATCCAACAAAGAAATAGGTGAGCAAATAAAGGCAACCATCGATCATTCTAACGAAGAGATAAGAGAGCAATTACAAGTAGCAAAAGATTAAAAAAGAGCTAGAGATTCTGGAAAAAAAAAACCAATCAGAAATACTTGAAATGAAGAAAACAATAAACCAAATAAAAAACTCAATAGAAAGCATCACCAGCAGACTAGATCACCTGGAAGACAGAACCTTGGATAATGAAGACAAGATATACAATCTTGAAAATAAACTTGACCATACAGTGAAGATGGTAAAAAATCATGAACAGAACATATAAGAAATAAACATGGGACAGCATCAAAAGACCAAATCTGAGATTTATTGGGATAGAAGAAGGCCAAGAATTTCAAATCAAAGGAATGCACAATCTCTTCAATGAAATAATCTCAGAAAATTTCCCAAATATGAAAAATGAAATGGAAAATCAAATATAAGAGGCTTACAGGACACCAAACGTACAATATTTCAACAGATCTACACCAAGGCACATTATAATGAAAATGCCCAACATACAGAATAAGGATAGAATTTTAAAGGCCGCAAGAGAGAGGAACCAGATTACATATAAGGGGAGACCAATTTGTATTTTAGCAGATTTTTCAACCCAGACCCTAAAAGCCAGGAGATCATGGAATAATATATTCCAAGCCCTGAAAGACAATGGATGCCAACCAAGAATCCTATATCCAGCAAAACTGAGCTTTAGATTTGATGACAAAATAAAAATCTTCCATGATAAACAAAAGTTTAAAGAATTTACAGCAAGAAAGCCTGCACTAACAGCATTCTTGGCAAAATATTCCACGAGGAGGAAGTGATAACCAACAATGAAAATTTACAAAGAGAGTAACTACACTAAAGGACAGACCATTCAAAAAAGAAAACAACTCAAGGTAAAAACCAACAACAAAACAAAATGACCGGAATTACAAATCATATCTCAATAATAACCCTAAATGTAAATGGCTTAAATGCACCAATTAAAAGATACAGACTGACAGACTGGATTAAAAAAAAAGACCCAATAATATGCTGTCTTCAAGAGACTCATCTTACAGGAAAAGACATCCACAAACTCAAAGTGAAAGGGTGGGAAAAAACATATCACTCACATGGATCCCGCAAACAAGCAGGAGTTTCCATCCTCATATCAAATAAAGTGGACTTCAAACCAAAGATGGTGAAAAGAGATAAAGAAGGTCATTTCATACTTCTTTTTTTTTAAATATCTTTATTTTGTTTGTTTATTTATTTATTTTATGTGGTGCTGAGGATCGAACCCAGTGCCTCACATGTGTGAGGCAAGCGTTCTACCACTGAGCCACAATTCCAGCCACCATTTCACACTTCTTAAGGGAATCATACATCAACAAGACATAACAATCATAAATATCTATGCCCCAAATAATGGGGCTTCTACGTATGTCAAACAAATCCTTCTCAAATACAAGAATCAAATAGACCAGAACACAATAATACTTGGAGACTTTAACACAGCTCCCTCACCATTGGATAGATCTTTCAAATAAAAACTTAATAAAGAAACCATAGATCTCAATGAAACTATCAATAATTTAGACTTAACAGACATATATAGAGTGTTCCATCCATCAATGAGCGAATACACTTTTTTCTCAGCTACACATGGATACTTTTCCAAAACAGATCATATGTTATGTCACAAAGCCAGTCTTAGCAAATACAAAAAAATAGAGATTCTACCCTGCATCCTATCCAACCACAATGGAATAAAATTACAAATCAATGGCAGATTAAAAAACAGAAACTACTCCATCACCTGGAAACTAAATAATATGCTATTGGATGATGCATGGGTAACAGAAGCCATCAGGGAAGAGAAAAAAAAATTCTTAGAGGCAAATGAAAACTCTGACACAACATATCAAAATCTCTGGGATGCCATGAAGGCAGTGCTAAAAAGAAAGCTCATAGCACTAAACTCATTCATTAGAAGAAGTAAAAGTCAACAAATAAATGAATTGACTCTTTGTCTCAAAGCCTTAGAAAAGGAAGAACAAATTAATACCCAAAGAAGTAGAAGACAGGAAATAATCAAAATTAGGGCTAAAATCAATGAAATTGAAACAAAAGAAACAATTCAAAAAATTGACAAAACAAAAAGCTGGTTCTTTGAAAAAATAAACAAAATTGACAAACCCTTAGCCACCCTAACAAAAACGAGGAGGGAGAAAACCCAAATTACTAAAATTTGCGGTGAAAAAGAAAATATCATGACAGACACTACTGAAATACAGAGGGTAATTAGAAACTATTGTGAAAATTTATACTCCAGTAAAATAGAAAACCCCGAAGACACTGAGAAATTTCTAGAGGCATATGACCTACCCAAATTGAACCAAGAGGACATACACAACTTAAACAGATCAATTTCAAGCAAAGCAATAGAAGATGCCATCAAGAGCCTTCCAAACAAGAAAAGCCCAGGTCCAGATGGATTCTCAGCTGAGTTCTACAAGACCTTCAAAGAAAAACTAATACCAATTCTGCTCAAACTTTTCATGAAATGGAAAAGGAAGGAACTCTTCCAAACTCATTCTATGAGGCAAGTATCAACCTGATTCCAAAATGAGACAGAGACACATCAAAGAAAGAAAACTTCAGACCAATATCCCTGATGAACATAGATGCAAAAATTCTCAATAAAATTCTGGCAAATCGCATACAAAAACATATCAAAAAAATAGTGCACCATGATCAAGTGGGGTTCATCCCAGGGATGCAAGGTTGGTTCAACATATGGAAATCAATTAACATAATATATCACATCAATAGACTTAAAGATAAGAATCATATGATTTTGTCAATCGATGCAGAGAAGGCATTTGACAAAATACAACACCCTTTTATGCTCAAAACACTAGAAAAACTTGGGATAGTAGGACCATTCCTAACTTTGTAAAAGCTATCTATGCTAAACCCAAGGCCAACATCATCCTAAATGGAGAAAAATTGGAATCATTCCCTCTGAAAACAGGAACTAGACAGGGATGCCCTCTCTCACCACTGCTATTCAACATAGTCCTTGAAACACTAGCCAGAGCAATTAGACGAAAGAAATTAAAGGGATGCGAATCGGAAAAGAAGAACTCAAACTATCATTATTTGTGGACGACATGATTCTATACTTAGAGGATCCAAAAAATTCTACCAGAAAACTTTCAGAATTAATAAATGATTTCAGCAAAGTAGCAGGATATAAAATCAACACCCACAAATCAATTGCATTTCTATACATCAGTGATAAACCCTCTGAAAGAGAAATTAGGAAAACTATCCCATTCACAATAGCCTCAAAAAAAAATAAAATACTTGGGAATCAATTTAACAAAAGAGGTGAAAGACCTCTACAATGCAAACTACAAGACACTGAAGAAAGAAATTGAAGACGACCTTAGAAGATGGAATAATCTCCCATGCTCCTGGATAGGCAAAATCAATATTATCAAAATGGTCATACTTCCCAAAGCGCTATATAGATTCAATGCAATCCCAATTAAAATCCCAACATCATTCCTTATAGAAATAGAAAAGGCAATCATGAAATTCATTTGGAAGAATAAGAGACTCAGAATAGCCAAAGCAATCCTTAGCAAGAAGAGTGAAGCAGGAGGCATCACAATACCAGACCTCAGATTATACTACATAGCTATAGTAATAAAAACAGCATGGTACTGGCACCAAAATAGACATGTAGACCAATGGTATAGAATAGAAGACACAGAGATGAACCCACTTAAATACAGTTACCTTTTACTAGATAAAGGAGCCAAACATGTACACTGGAGAAAAGATAGCCTGTTCAACAAATGGTGCTGGGAAAACTGGAAATCCATATGCAGCAAGTTGAAACTAAACCCCTATCTTTCACCATGCACAAAACTCAGTTCAAGGTGGATCAAGGACCTGCGAATCAGACCAGAGATCCAACGCCTAATAGAAGGAAAAATAGGCCCAAATCTTCATTATGTCAGATTAGGACCATACTTCCTTAACAAGACTCCTATAGCACAAGAAGTAAAATCAAGAATCAACAAATGGGATGGATTTAAACTAAAAAGCTTCTTCTCAGTAAAAGAAATAATCAATGAAGTGAACAGAGAGCTGACATTCTGGGAACAAATCTTTGCCACACACACATCCGATAGAGCACTCATCTCCAGGATATATAAAGAACTCAAAAAGCTTAACACCAAAAAAACTAACAACCCAATCAATAAATGGGCCAAAGAGCTGAACACAAACTTCACAGAAGAAGATATACAATCCATCAGCAGACATATGAAAAAATGTTCAACATCTCTAACAAGCAGAGAAATGCAAATCAAAACTACCCTAAGATTTCATCTCACACCAGTCAGAATGGCAATTATCAAGAATACAAACAACAGTAAGTGTTGGCAAGGTTGTGGGGAAAAAGGCACGCTCATACCTTGCTGGTGGAACTGCAAATTGGTACAACCAATCTGGAAAGCAGTATGGAGATTCCTTAGAAAACCTGGAATGGGGGGCTGGGGTTATGGTGCAGTGGTAGCGTGCTGGCCTAGCACGCAGGAGGCACTGGGTTCGATCCTCAGCACCACATAAAAATAAAATAAAGACATTGTGTCCACCTACAACTGAAAAAAAATATTTAAAAAAAAGAAAAGAAAACTTGGAATGGAACCACCATTTGAGCCTGCTATCCCACTTCTCGGTCTATACCCAGAAGACTTAAAAACAGCAAACTACAGTGCTGCAGCCACTTCAATGTTTATAACAGCTCAATTCACAATAGCTAAACTGTGGAACCAACCTAGATGTCCTTTGATAGATGACTGGATAAAGAAACTGTGGTATATATACACAATGGAATATTACTCAGCAATAAGACAGAATAAAATTGTGGCATTTGCAGGTAAATGGATGGAGTTGGAGAATATCATGCTAAGTGAAGTAAGACAATCTCAGAAAACCAAATGCCGAATGCCCTCGTTGATAAGTGGATGCTGATCCATAATGTGGGGAAGGTTATGGGAACAATGGTGGAACTCTGTTCATAGGGGTGTAAGGGGGGAGGGGGCATGCGGACAGTAAAGGTGGTGGAATATGATGGTCATCATAGCCCTAACTTTATGTATGACTGCATATATGTTGTGATTCTGTACAAGTTACAACTAGAGAATTGATATGTTATCCTCTATCTATGTACAATGAATCAATTTGCACCTTGTTATCATGTAAGCCTAAATAGAACCAATAAATAAATTAAATATGAAAAAAAAAAGATCTATGTGGCTTTTGGTTATAGAAGTTAAAAGGAAAGACCCAATCTGCAGGGACTGATGTAAATCCTGAATATTGCAAATAGCCAACCAGTTACTTAGGAATAACATTCAATTAAGAAATTATAATGACACCTATTTTGAATGGCCCCTGTTGATTTTTAGAAAAGATCAGATTTCAAAATGAATAAAGATTTTATAGCTCTGTCTCTTGCTTTCAGACATGGTTCCTGGAAAAAAGATTGGTGAATCACTCAGGATATTCTCAGTGGCTGCCATCTGCAGACATCTTGAAAATCACAGAACCATTCCCTGTATACTATAAAAATCCCAGTAAGGTTTTATAAATGGAAAGTCCATAAAAATATGTAAACATCAGAAGAGTTTATAATTTAGAATAATTTTATAGATGTCAAAGAAAACAATGGTGAGGAAACAGATACTCTCTACAAATGTGGGACTGGGAAGAGCCAGTTACCAGGAGAAGGGTGATTCCACATTCTCACACGTTTTACAATTTGTGTTTGGGCTTGGGCATATCCATCTGTTTATCTAGCTACCTGAATACCTGTTGACCTATGTTGCCTTTTGAATAGAGCCAATAACTGGGCATTGTGTATCGTCCACTGACAAGGAAAACACCTGAAAAAGCAAATCCCACGGAGCTCTGAGCCTAGAAAGAGGTTTCCGCACCACGTGGTCTGATGGGATTACTAACCAGCCTCCGAATATCCCGCTCCGACTCCCACTTGATCTTCGAGATAGCTTCTTGGTGGGACTGATGCTCACTCCTGAGGTCCCCAGCCTTGATTTTATCCGCTTGGATCATATTGCTCAGAGCCTCGTCCACCTGCTTCTTGGCCGTTTTCAGGTCCGCAATTTCCTGTAAGAGCTTAAGGCGCTCGGCGTCAAACAGTTTCCGGGCCTCCTCCCGGGCCTCAATGGTGAGCGCTGTCCTTACTTTGTCGCTGCTGCCATCCCGGAGGGCACACAGAGCTGACTTGAGCCTCTGGATCTCTCCGTCCCGCACCTTCACTGTCCTTGACATTTCTTGCTCGTGCTGCTTGATGAGATTCTCCCTCACGGCCTGCAGCTCCTTCATCTTCTCCTCATGGAGCTTGGCTTTGAGTTCTGTCACCAGGACTGTGTGCTTGCGCTGCTCCAGCTCACGAATCCTCTTTGCTTCTTGGGTCTTCTCTCTTTCAAGCTTTGATACCTAAATGCAGAGAGGCAAAAAGGATGAAAAGAAATAAGCCTCAAAGGAAAGGTGTGCTGCTGGGCAGGATTTACAGCTTAGGCTGCTGTGATCACTTAATTCGTCATCTCTTTTCAAATTCCAGGCCACTATGTGCTCAGAGGGGAGGTAACCACCAGCCTTAAAGCTAGGAAAGCAGTGTGTAAAAAGGAGGAAATACCTAAGACTGTTGATGTGATTTTGTTTAGACAAGTGTTTGAAGTTCTGCAGGCCACACTATTCACTATGTGGCCTGTAGGCAAGAAGTAAGGTATCACCCCAGAAGCTGGCTGGAAATGTAGAATCCTGGGCTCCATCCCAGACCTATGAATTAGAATGTGTAATTTAATAAATTCTCAAGCAATTGGAATATACATTAAAATTAGGAAGTATTGCTCTAATGGCTTTCCCCTGGGAGGAGAAGAGTTTGATATAGAGCAGCTGGAGAGCATTTTAGATTTTACAACCCTAGCTGGATTCAAACTGGCATCTCCAGATAGCTCATGTATCGATATTGTGATTGGGCTAATACATTTGGTGACTAAGATGATATTGTAAAACGTTCCCCTTCCTCCTTTTTGAGTGGAACAGAATATGAATATGCTACTGCTAATGGGGAAGGTGGAACATAATTGATAATGGCCTTAACCTTACCTCTCTTAGTACAGCAATCTTGCTCCTTTCCCAAGCTGTATGCACATGCACACATGTAAACATCAGCTAATCAACAAACAAACCAACGAGAGGAAAAAACTGCAGTTTGTAGAGTCCTCTCTGTGTTACAGCACTCAGGCAGTTATTTCTACATCCCCAATGCCTCTTTATATTTTTTTCCACTCTCAGTCGAATACCTGTCCCTTGCTGTCCCCATACCAACACTTCAAGTGGCTTGAAGTATTCCTTCTAACGGTCTTACCTTCCAAGAATTCTGGTTAAGATAATATTCTGTGTTTTGTTACATTTCCAGTAACAAACTGGAAGATGAGCAATGGCACTCACTGCCTTAATTTGGCTGAGTCAGTCTCTGATTCAGGACATCAAGATGGGGCTTGGCATTGTAGCTTGAAAAAGCCTCTTGGTGACCCTGTCCTGTGTCCTCCTCCCCACAGTTCATCTCTGCTGCCTTCCTTTGTCTTCTCCATCTCTCTCACCACACACACACACACACACACACACTTTCTCTCTCTCTCTCTCTCTCTCTCTCTTAGAAAAACTTGGAAAAAGAGAAGATAATCCCAGGAGTATTATCCAGCTGAGAGATATTGAGTCTCCACCATTTGTCAAACTGTAAGATTTCACAAAATAAAAGCTGGGAGACTTTCTGATATAAGAAAGAATTAAGATTCAAAGTCTATTTAAATCATGTTAATTATAAGATATCTGAGATTTTACTTACCTCAATAGCTTACATCCTTATCTATAAGAGTATATTCTCAGACCACATAGCATCTTATAAATTTTTCATTTTTACAGGCACAAGGATTATTCTCAGGATGGTTATTGTAAAAGAGCTTGGAACACAAGGGGACTTGGTGAAATAAGCGGTCAGGCGTTTTCAACTCATCTTTGTCCTACTCTCCTCCAGCTCAAGTCTAAGGCCTAGATGTCTGTTCTCTTGAATGCTCCAGAACTGGTCGTACAGGATGGTGGCCATAAGATGCACTGAGCACTTGGAATGCTGCAGGTTTGAGTTCATATTTGCTCTAAGTGCAAAATACACTCAGGATTTTGAAGACTTATTGTGAGATAAGGAATGTAAAATTTCTTGTTAATCATTTTTATATTGATTATAAGTTAAAACTTGCAATATTTTGAGTAGAGTGAATAGAAAAACATATCTTCCAGATGAAGAGAGGTCAAATAACAGCCATGGTCCAATCCATCCTGCTCCCTGCTTTTATAAATAAAGTTTTATTGGAACACAGCCATGCCCATTCATTAAGATATTGCTTAAGGCTGCTTTTATTCTACAGTTTGGTTGAGCAGTTTCACAGACACTGTCTGTCTATCCCACAAACCCTAAAATATTTACTGTATTTTCCCTTACAGGAAAACTTTGCTGATTCCTGTTCTAGAAAATGCATCTTTTTAGAGGAAGGGTCTTATTTTTAACTAATATAGAAGCTCAGTTTTCCTTCCATATAAGACATTGGGAAAGATACTTTAGTTCAAGTGATGAAAACTTAGTCCTCTTCAATTTCAGCAGGATGTATTTATGTTGGACATTTGGAATAGTGTCGTGACCACAAGAGCCATCAGGTAATAAGTTACAATGGAAAGTTCTAACAATTCTTCCTAGAACAATGAAAAACTATAGTAAAAAAGGAAAAAGGATAAATTCTGGATCTGCATTTCTCTTTTACCTTCTCCTATCTCCAAGAAACTTGCTTGGAAAATGCCTGATATGGTTATTTCTAGGGTTAAAATAAAAACACGGGAAAATAACTTGTCTTATAAAGTACTATGACATATAAAGTAATATTATTATTAGATATGATAGAAAACACATCTAAAATTATTTATATCAAATTCTCTTCAGGTACATAAGACTGTATCTCTCTGTGATTCTGTCATTTCTTTCAAATCATAAACATTAACTTTTTATTTATGTAGACAGGAGGGGAGATGAACAAAAAGAAAAAGGTGAAAATACAGATGCAGGGAAAATATTTTCCAACCTGAAGACAAAACCACATATAAAAAAGCACTGGCCTTCTTGCCTATCAATTAAAACAATCCATAAAAACAAAGAAAGTTCAAAGGAATTGAGTAGCATTTAGCATTTTTTATGTTCACTTATTTTAGTTGTCATGGAACTGGCCTTTTTTGCAAGATTTCTAAGTATGAATCTTTTTCCCTTTAATCGTGGGAGAGAAGTGTTTCACTATGAAGGAGAGTCAAAGGATGTGACAAATTTTGGGATAAAGAGCTAATAAAAATGTCATAATAAAATCACTTTCTGAAAATTATTTGCAGTACAGATTAAACCACTAAGGAAATAGATTAAATGTCTAAACTCAAATCTTGAGATGAATATACAAAAAGGTGAATCATTCCTGAGTAAAAATGAAAATAGGGAAATGAAAATATTTTGAAATGGAGAAAATTATTTAATAGAAGAAAAAATTATTTTGATTAGTAGAGATGTAGGGCATGCTATAAGCTACATATCTTTCTAAATAGGCTCTGCACTTACCAGTACATTTAGCTTCATGGGCAACTGAGGATGTAGGCAGTATGTGTGCCATGGCAATCTCAGATGAGCAAAGTGAGGGACAGTCTCTGCACAGCACAGTGTAAAGAAGACTGAATGAAGTTCAGTGTGGGCTGGGACCTAGGTCTGAGTCCGAGCCCACATCTCCCTGTTCTCTATGAAAACTTGGCCAAGCTGCTTCACCTCTGTCAGCCTCAGTTTCTTATTTGTGCTGGGGATTGAGTTAGACAATAGATTAAAAATTCTTTGGAAGGGCTGGAGCACATAGGAGATGTGTGACCATTAATATATGGTAGATACTATAGTGCTAATTTTGATATTGTTGTATGTCATAGTATAATATACAATGTTATATTAATACCACCAACATAAACATAAGGACCTATATTATCGTGATAAGATTGACATTACTATATGTTACTAAGACTGTAACTATTTTCCAAATAGAAAGAGAAGTTCACAGATCAAACTGGGTTCCTTCTGCCTGAACCGAGTTTGTTGGCACTGGTGGCATGGACTCTTAGCTTGGAAGACACTTGGAGAAGGTGTAGGCACAAGTAGCGGGGTGGAGGATGGAGGGTGGGCTAGGGCAAGGTGGAGGGAGCCCTGAACAGAGCATTGAAGGACGAGTTTCTACATCCCTTCCACCCTGGAGTCCTGTGGGGAAAATGATCATTAGGAAACTGTAATCCTACTAGAGAAAAGGTCACACTATGTCAGAAGGAAGAGAATTCGTGGCTACCTTACACAGGCTGCGTGTTGTATTCTTATCATCTATTCTTATTCTAGTCTTGCCTTTGGAAAATACCATTGTAGATTCTGCTGAGATAAGAAGGTGATGGTGTGAACTTTAAAGTGTTCATAGAATCTAGGATTAAAAAAGCTTGAGCCCAGTCAAAGGGAAGGGAAGGGCCAGAAGGTTATCAAAACAGGGCAAGCTACAGAGGCTTTGACTTAGGTTATCTGCATTGGATGTTCCTGGAATGCTAAACTTTCAGTAAGCTGGTGAGGATTTTCTTTTTTCCCTTCATTCTTTTTATTTTTTAAAAATTATTGCTGCATTATATGTATACATAATAGTGGTATTCATTATGCATGTAACATAATTAATGCATGCATATAACACATAATTCGGTCAATCTCATCCCTTAGTACCTTCCTTTTCCTTCCCCTCCTTTCCCCCCTGTTCTTCTTGGTCTATTCTCCTGATCTCCCTTGTATTATTATTAGTACTACTATTATTATTATTTCGATTAGTGATCATAATTATATATATCATGTATCTGTCTCTATCTATCTATCTATCTATAATTTATTGTGGTATATTCACGTATGGACATAGACTATTTTGGTAGATTTCATTCTCCAGTATTTTCCCATGGCCTCAAGTACTTCCCCATACTCCCTCCTGCCTCCCTCTCCATCCCCTTCCTCCACTCTATTGGTCTCCCTTCTATTTTCACAAGATCTCCCTTTACCCCTGCCTCTAACTTTCACATAAGAGGAAACATTTGACCCTTTATGTTCTGAATTGAGCTTGTTGTACATAGCATGATAATCTCCAGTTTCATTTATTTACCAGCAAATGACATACTTTCATTCTTTGTGGCTGATAAAACTTCATTGTGTGTATATACCACATTTCCTTTATCCATTCATCTCTTGATGGGTATCTAGGCTGGTTCTATAACTTGGCTATATGAATTGTGTTGCTATAAACATTGGTATGCATGTATCACTATAGTGTGCTGATTTTACTTCTTTTGGATAAATACCAAGGAGTGGGAGAGCTGGGTCTTATGGTGGTTCCATTCCTAGCCTTTTGGGGACTCTTTGTGCTGCTTTCCAAAGTGGCTGTGTTAATTTGTAGTCACACCAACAATGCATAAGTGTACCTTTTCCCTATATCCTCACTGGTGGGAATTTTCATGGGTGCCAAGTAACTTTGCAGCAGGAGATGTGGAGGACGGAAAAGCTGCCACTGCAGGAAGTTTGCTTATAAAAAGACTTAGAACTTGAGGGAGTAAAAATGATTCTTTCTTTTTAATTTCTGCTTTAAGTTATTCTGAAAACACTGGTGATAAAGGTGCAGATAGAAGAAAATACCCAACCCCAAACTTGGGTCCTGAACCTAGAGTGTCTGGGCACTTGAGGAGAGAGAAGTCAGGCTGATTTCTTTCTTTCTTTCTTTCTTTTTTTAATTTTTTTTAGTTGTAGATGGATGCACTATATTTATTTTTATGTGGTGCTGAGGATCAAACCCAGTGACTCACACATGCGAGGCAAGCACTCTACCACTGAGCTACAGCCCCACCCCGGCCGGCTGATTTCTAAGAGTGCTTTGGGGACAATGGCTCCTAATGGAGTTAGATGCTCAGCATTACCCAGATCTCTTCCAGCTTACAGAGGGAATTCCCATTTTAGCTTCTCAGTTGGTGTGCTACTGGGAGCAAATGAGTTAAACGGTTTGAAACTGGTTTTCTTCTTCAGTGAAATCAGAGGAGCAGTCATGCTCTGCCTTTGTCCAGGGCTTGCTGTGATGATGGTGAGGCAGGGGGTTGAAAGCTCTTTGCTATCTGAAGGGCTGTTCCAGTGCAGACTGCTCCTGTCTGGAGCCAATTCCTCCAAGACCCTGCCACCTGGCCTGCTGTCCTGCTGCCTCTGCCCTTGAACCCTTTTCTCTGCTTCTGCCCCTTCATCCCCTCTGTCAGGTGCTCACACTACTCACTATAGTTGTATCTGTCTTAGAGGGAGAGGACAAGCCACGGGGAGTCTGGTGGATGGACTCCTTATTTCTGCCATTCCTGGTGTATTCATGCACACTGAATTGTGGACCCAGCCTCACGGTGTCCAGAGAAAAGACATAGGAAAATAGTATAGTTTACTAGCTCGGGGAAAAATGGTCCATGGGGGATATCCTTTCTTCACCCAAGCTTGAGGTTTCCCACCCAAATAAGCATTGTAACAATACTTATGCAACAGAGTTGTCAGGAAAGCATTTAGGAAAGATCATGTGATTTCACTCAGCAAGTAATTTTGAGCACCTCCTACATGCCAGGCAGTTTCCTCTTCTGTAAAATGTGGACAACAATGCCCACCTCAGGGCAGATAATGAGGGTCAAGTGAGACAGATGCATGAACACCTTCAATAGACACAAACTCTCATTACACACACACACACACACACACACACATACACACACACACTATGAAGCAGATGCCGCCATTGTCCCATCTGACTGAGGAGGAAAGGAAAACACAGAGGGCTCTGTGACCTGCTCGGGGTCACTGAAGTGCTGAGGGGAAGAGCTGGGGTCATGGAAGGATGGAGTGGGTTTGTTAGGTGCCTGATGGATGGAAACATTCAATATATTGTAGCTGTTTACATTATCACTATTTATGACTCTGTTCTCTGCATGCTAGATGTTCTGCAAATGTCCAAGGGATTATTTATCTTGCAGGAAAGAAGAGTAATGGCTGATCAACCCAGAGGTTTCCACTCTTTAACTAGTCTATTCCCAATAGCTGCTTTGTCATCTTATCATCAGCACCTCAGAGCCAAACCAAGGGCATAAATTCACATCTTACCATTGTTCATGGTCTTTCTGTTATAGCCTGGTTCTTTGAAAACACAATCATATTTATTTATAATAAAACTGCTTTATGACTTGTTTGCCCTCTAGATTCCCTGTGCTCCTTGGGGAAGGCTGCTGACGGGCGGTGAGACTTTGTGCTGGGCTTATAATTAGCTGCCCTAGACAGGGTGAAAGGCAGGGGCAGCCAGAAGACGGAAGGATAAGGCTGTGTTCTTATTCAAGAGGCTGCTGCCAGTGTCCTGTCAGTGCCTGCAGAGGAAGAAGGGGAGATGACACCTGTACTGGTTTCCAGAGGGACAGGCAACCTCATTCAAGCTCGAGAATTACCCATTTTTAAAGTATGGGAAATTGGCAATGGTGGTTTCCTTGGGGCCTCTGCTTCTTGGGAATCTCTACAGTTCTTCCTGTCAAGCAGGGGCAGTTTATGGCTACCAGTCTTCATACCAGTGAGCCTCTTCCTACGAAGGTCGTTTGTCATCCTCTTGTTATAATTAAAGGCGTCTGTCTCCCTTCAAAGAGTACACTGCCTTGGGGAAAACCAAGGACAGGTTCATAGGCAGTGAGACCAGGGAGGGATCTTAGAGTGGAGTGGTTGTCAGCAATGGGAAGCCCCACCATCTGAATCACCTGGGCTGCTTCCTAGCATTACAAGTCCTGGTCCTCATTCTCCCTCCTTTATTAAAATTCTTGGCTTATGGGCTGAGGAATCTCAATTCTTAATAAGCTCCCAAGGCTGTTCTATATCACAGTGATGTTTAGGAGACATAGATCTGGAGACATAGATTCAGTCATCTGAATTACAGAAAGAGACATTGAGACACTTAAATTTTCCTCCAAAAAGAAAAATAACACTTACGACTTCTAACTCTCAAACTAATGCCTTTTTTAAAAAAATCACATTTCCTTTTGCTTTATGGAAACTAAGTAATTTCCTTCAGAAACTTTATGTTAGGGTTTATTTATCCAAGGCTTAGCTGAAACACGAGGCAATGGGTTTGGCTGATCCAAAGCCCATTTATTATTATTGTTGAAACAAGGAGGAATAGAATTTGGGGGAAATAACAAATTAACATTTAATAGTGATGTCAAGGAATAAGAACCACACAAAATGGAATAAGAACATTCATTGCTTTGTGACCTACTGCTTGCTGATCTAGAATGCTTTCTTACTACACAGCTGTCTGAATTAGACTTCTTGACACTGATATGGTTGTCTCCAAGTTGTCTACAGGGAATGAAAATATCTTAATGCATAATGGGTATTTCAAAATGCTTTCTTAGCCAAAACTGATTTATATTCACTCTACCCTGGTGATATATGTACTAGCTCATCCATTTAACTGATAAGATTCAGAGAAGTAACAAGATTTTTCTAAGTTTGGTTAGCAACGGACTAAAGTTCAGAGAACATTATAAAGAACACTAATATTAATAAGTTTTTGAGAGTTTGCAGCTCTCTGGGCACTTGTGAACAATTTTCTTACTTAATTCTTACAAGTACTTTTATGTACCTAATTTATACCTCCTCACAGCCCCAGGAGATAGTGGTAGCATTTTACTGATGAAGAAACTATGTTGTAAAGAAGAAACCACCTTTCAATCACTACTTTATTCAATAAACAGATGTTGATTTTTAAGTTCTGGATATTATCTAGGCTCTAGAGACACCACATAAGCCAAAGCTCTCCTTTCATAGAGATGACACTTGATTGGGGAAAGATAAGCACTAAAGTAAATACATAAATAAACATATAAATTAGTACGAAATGAGAATAAAAAGAATAGTCTATGGGGAATGCTGGGCACTGGGGGAAGTGATCTGTGTGGTCAGATGAGTAAAGCTTGAACAGCCACAGAGGGAGGTAAGGGAAGGAACAAGTTTCTGACCAGGGGAAGAACCAGGGCAAAGACCCTGAATGTGCTTAGCATGTCTCTCTTGATCCAGCAAAGAGCCGAGAGCAGTATGATCAAGAGAAGGTACTGTGAGATGAATCAAAGAGGGGGCTGGAGGTCATATCCGGTGATAGTGAGGGAAATCCTTGGACTGAGACAGGGTTAGGAAGCCATTGGAAGGTGCTGGGCAGTGGAGGGACATGAAGTGATGTATTATCCATAGAGTGCTCTGAACGCTGTGGAAGGAAGAATACGCAACAAAGAGCCAAGGGTGGAACTTGTTCAAGGTTGTACAATTAAGCACTAGGAGGTGGCGGCAGTGGTCCTTGTCTCAGTTTTTCTGTCTCACTTGCTGCACCAGCTTTCTCCATCTAGTGAGTATGCTTATCTCACTTTCTGTCCCTCTGCCACATACCAGAGAATCACCATGTGTACAGGGGTCGTTGCCCTCTGGCAAAGGACGCACTGGGGTGGGCCAGCAGACAGCTGTGCTTGCTGCAGGTGGATGTGGCTAGGACTTTCCCAAGGCCACGGCCACAGGAAGCCCTCACTCACCTTGGACTTCTCTTGATGCAGCTCTATCTGAATGTCTGTGAGCTTGGTCCTGAGGTCTTCATTGGCAGCTTGAAGGGCGACAATGAGTGCCTCGGGCTTCTCGCCCTTATTTCGCCCTTTCTTGGACATTGTTCCTTTCTAAGTGGAGTCTGTTGGTTTGTAATCCTTTCAAGCAGGTGCTGCCATGTTACTGATTCTTAGCCTGGGGTGCGCGGTTTCAGCATCTACTGCGTGGTGCTCCTTGGTAAGGTGTCCACATCTGCCCTGGAAGCCCTGAGAAGAGGCAGAGACAGCAGTGACTGTTTGGCAAAGACCTGGGCTTGGAGCCAGTAGGTACATTCTCTGCCTGAGTGGCCTGCAAGTACCTTCTCCTGAGGCTCTCCTGTCTCTGGTATCTCCTCCACACTTCACGCTGAATTTACAGTGGTTTCTCCAAAAGCCTACTCTGATCATGTCAACACCCTGCTCCTCCAACTGCAAGTCTTTTACATTGTGGAGTCCTCTTTTTGCCTGAATCTGCCCACTCTTCTATCCTTGTCCTTCCATGTCAGTCACTGATACTCTGGCCATTAAGGGACATGGGTCTTAAAGGAAGTCACTTATGTGGATATCTCCAAATGCCTAGAGCTCTAATTTTAAGAAAATCCAATGTATGTAGACTGAAGATTATGTAATGGCTAAACTATGAGACACGGAGATTAACTATAAATGGATTAGTAGGTTAAATGAGTTACACATTCAGTTGATATTGTTAAGAGTTTCTTCCATATGCTTTGCTAGGTGCAGTGTGTTGAAATAATAATAATAAAAAAAAGTTCCAAGGCAGAAGAACAATCTCTCTCCATCATCACCACCATCATCTCTATGATTAGAGCATTTAAAGAAGTACACACCAATTGCTTCAGAAGTATAGACAAGGACTTTTCCTTCTGCCTGGGGTGAATAAAGAAAGCTCCTGAGGAAGGCACCATTGGCCTGGTACTGAAGGAGTGGTACAGCATCAACAGATGGAGAAACAGGTAAAGCATCCTGGCCTGAGGAAATGGCCAATGCTGAGACAGCAGAGAGAATCACAGTGATGATTGTGTGAAGAAGGTGGGGCCTGGTTAATTACAGTCTGGATATGGCTGTCGGGCGCTAGTGATGGAAAGATTCCTGGAAATGAAAGATGGTGGGAGACCTAGAATTCTAAGCTTAGAATTTTGTAATATTTTTTTTCAGTGAGCAGTGGAGATGCTGTTGAAATTCCTGGCAGGTGGAGGGACCATTAACAGGGTAGAGATTTGGTGTGGTATTCTGAGGGCAGAGTGGGGAGAGAATGGAGGCAGGGAGACCAGCCAGAATGCTATTGAATTTGTCTAAGTGATGGATGATAAAGGCTGAATCAAAATGCCTGGTTTACAAACCCTTAAATACTTCATAGGAACAAGGGGAGGGGGAGGACAGAAAATTATGAATACTGAACCATTAATGTCAATGGGGAAAACATGACCAGACACTGGAGAAAGGTTCCCATGTAGTCGTTCAAAAAACTGAGTGTTTTACATTGAGGTGCTTCAGTCCAGAACTGGGGGGTGGAGTCCTGCTGACCATCCATGTGTTCCAGCAGCTGCTATGTTCTCAAGGGTCTAGTATTTAGCTTTGAGGACTGTGCTGGGATCCTGGGCTGTGTGCCATCTCTCATGAGCACTGGAGCTGTGCCCTTTGGAGTGTGTCCCTGGAGACGTGGGAGTAGGGAGAGTCAGGGAGGGTAAGCCCGTCTACAGCAGTCATGAAACTGTCCACCACAGGAAACTGCTACAGTGCTGGAGTTGGCATTCCTGCTTTTGCAAATCTTGCCTGATCATTAAACTGCAGGGCTGGAAGACCTCTAAAAAGCAAACTTTCCTTGCATTGAGTAGTAAAATGAATTGAGCAAGCATTTATTGAAAACTGCTAGACATAAAGAGAAGTATGATTATACTTAAAACCAAGTATAAAACTGGGTGAGTGCAGGGCTAACCGGCTTCTCCTCCTTTGGTTGATCTTTAAATGTTGGAGTTCCCTGGGCTTCTCCAGAGGATGTCTCTTTGACCTCTCCTGTGATTCTCAGTTTTATATTCTTAGCCTTAAACATTCTTCAAACCCCACACTTATATGTAGATTCCACTGTTTACTTACCAAATTCTCTTGAGTATCTGATTGACATCTCCAATCTAACATAAATAATGCAATACCTTTATTACCAGTCCCCCAAAACCTCATTCTCCCCAGTTTCCCCATATCATTAAATGGCACTACCACATGCCCCGTTGTCCCTGACACAAGCTTGGAAGTCATTACTGTCTTCTGCTTTATTCCTTATTTCTCTTAACCAGTTCTCCAGGACGTTCTTTCTGCTTTACCTATAAAATAATTCTCTTTAGCCAACTTCTCTCAAACTCCTCAAGTGCTATGGGAACACAGAAAAAAAGGGCTTGGAAAAAAACTTCTTAGTTTTTTCCCGGTCCCTTCATAGTTGTATGGCATCCTGAATGAAGAGTGAGCATTTTGAAATGGAAAATATGGAACAGCAGAGGAAAGAGCTTGAGCAAAACCCCAGAGCCACAGATTTGCCTGATGAAAAAAGAAAAGATTTGCCTGTGAACTGGGAAAAGATGGGTTGAGGTTGGATTTCAAAGTTTCTTGCATGATAACCAGGAGTTTGGATTTGATTAGGCAGAAGTGAGGAAATGGCAACATTTGAATGTAAGTGGAATAACAAAAGTAAGAGCTGATGGTGACAGATGGAGTACTCTGCGCCCATCAGTCCATTATTGGGCTAGACACTGAATGTTTTGGCTCTCATTTAATCCTTGCAGAAATTCAGGGACAAATCATTCACAGGAATATTAGATCATTTGCCTAAGTTGATCAAGTGTTGGCAGCAAAGCTCAGGTATGAATCCAGGTTGTCTGAGACTGAGACCCAAACTCCGACCCTCTGGGTCACATTCCCTCATATTATATTGTAGAAATTTTAATTTTCTGGTTATGAGATGAGTTACCAGGGAGGGAGTGATGGGAGGGAGGATATTAGACTGCTCTAACAGTCAATGTGAGAAATGACATGGCCCCGAAGGGATGAAAAAGGGGTGGCACCTTTGACAGGAGGAGACATAGATGGAATTATGTTTTTTTTTTTTTTTAACATTGCTACTGGATTGAACATTCTCTTCTATTGCAAATAATAAGTTCAAATCTAGGGAACTGCTTGCAGCCAAAATGTGCAAAGATACAGGTACAATAGATACATTTTGCATTTTCATTTATAATCCTTTCTAAAGAATTCTAATACTATGTACCTGACTTCATGTATTTTTAATCTGGGAAGTAGGAACTTAACCTCATAAAGGCTGAAGAAAAAGAATGGGTAAAAGAATTAGACAAATGTTCAGGAGAGAAAAAAGCAATATGGGAAGTTTGAACCATCTTATGGATATCTTAAGGTGGGAAACTCCACAACTATGGTCCTATGCATCCCTCTGGTGGCATAGAACTTTCTAATATTTTCTCCAGTGGTGATGTTTGCCTGTCAATCTCATTCTCTAAATTCACTATTAAAGGTGCAGCTTTTTATGAGATGAAATTCACACCCCATGAACTCCACACTTTTAAAATGTGTAATTCAGTTGTTTTTAGTATATCAACAAGGTTGTGCAAATATCACCACATCCAATTTTAGAACATTTTCATCATTACAAAAAGAAAACCTGTATTGATTAGTGGTCATTTTGAGATTCTCTCCCAAACTCTCTTAGCCCTTCCTATCAAGTGCTAATCTACTTTCTGTATGGATTTTCCCATTCTGAACATTTTGTATAAACAGAATCATACAACATGTATTACTTTCTGCACATGCAACTGGCTTCCTCTACTTTAATGTAATTTTTTCGAGGTTCATTCATGTTGTAACATGTATTGATACCTCATTTCTTTTTATAGGCTTTTTTTTTAGGGGCAAGGACTGGGAATTGAACCCAGGGTGCTTTACCACTGAGCTATATCTCCAGCACTTTTTATTTTTTATTTTAAATCATGGTCTCACTAAGTTGTTAAGAGCCTTGCTAAGTTGGTGAAGCTGGCCTGGAACTTGTTATCCTCCTTCTCAGTTCCCAAGTTGCTGGGATTATAGGTGGGCACTACCACACCTGGCACTTCATTTCTTTTTATTTTTGAATAATATTCCCTTGTGTGGACAAGCTGTATATTATATATCCATTCATCACCTGATGGACACTTATGCTGCTTTTGCGTAAGTGCCTTTAGGTCAGGTTTCTAGAGAAGCTGGTAATCATGAAGAGGGACCTCACCCTTCAGGTGTGTGCTCAAGAGCACAAAGGAGAATGCTTAAAGGTGTCATAGCAACATAGATGGGGGTTGTGGACCACCCAGAAATTCTTTGTCACTAAGGATGTCTGACAGCAGATTATGTGGAGGAGAGATAGAAGCCTTGTTTATTAAGGACCAATTCCTCATAAAACGCTTGAAGAAATTTGAGGTGAATCCTACATTTCTTTCTCATAGCTACAGGTTCAGGCAGTGGAAGCCCCTGACAACATTATGAGGTATCAAAGGTGTGCATGTTACTCTGTCCTTGTGACTCTACTCCATCTTTAACCAGGTGCCTCCTATAGTCACAGTGGTTGAGTTCTCTGTTATGACATCTCTGATGAAGATATTAGAGAGGACTGAAAGACTCTCAAGATTATTTGCATTTTAAATGGAGGACTGCTGCTTGAGGGCAAGAGTTAATGCAGGAATAGATTGTTAATGGAAGAATAACAGACACCACTCACTCATTTAACAGACATTTACTGAGAAGGAAATATCATGTAGAGTTTTAGAGTAGAGCTTCCCAAATCTTTGGTCTGTACTGGAATCTACAGGAGAGCCTTGGTGATCTGGGGATTTTGCTATAGTCGCTGCCAGGAGATTCTGGTTCACCCTCTTTGAGGGTGTCTGGTACAGTCTGTGGTATGGAGTTTAACTCTCACCACTGTGTTTAGTAGCTGTGTGATCTGGAATAAACCATTTAATTCTCAAGACCTCAACATTTCTCACCTTTAAAATGGGGTGAAAGGTACTGGGGTCCACAGTACTTATGACATTGGACTGTTAGACAATTAAATGAAAGAATGCAAGACTCATGAGAATTGAAAATCTGAGTGTTTTCCATTTCTACTGTTGGCCTAGGTAGAAGAAATGAAGTAGCCTATGAGCACTGTCCTCAAGGTACTGAAATCAGGTAAGAATGTTAGGGGATGTGTAAAAATTATGATCATTCAAGGTCTACCATTAAGGGAGGCCTCTTATATTATAAAGCCCTCTTGTTCTTCATTATTTTCAGATTTATTTAGGTATTGGCAAAACAAAACAAAACAAACAAACAAGAAACTCTTGAGTGAGAAAAACAAAGGGAGTAACATCAACATGAGCAAAATAGGCCTCTGTCCTTCCTCGCCAAGGCTGCTCCTCTATGACTTTTGGAGACCACAGCATGGCACCACATTTGAAATCATCTCGAGGTTACCTACTCCTAGGAGTAGTACTTTTATATGTTCTAGTGTTTGGGGAACCTCAGAATCTATTCCTTTCAATAAAATTTCCAGGTTTAAAAGTTTCTGTTCTAGTCAACTTTTTTTGTTGTTCTGAACAAAAGACCCAACAGGAACAAAGTAGAGTATGAAAAATTTTATTTGGGGCTCATGGTTTCAGAAGTCTCAGTGTACAGATAGCTGACTCCTAGCTCTGGGCCCAAAGTGAAGCAGAAGAATATGGAGGCAGAAAGGTGTGGAGGAGGAAAGCAGCTCAGGACATGGCAACCAGAAAGCAGAGGGAGAGCTCTGCTCACCAGGTACAAAATATTGACCCCAAAGGCACAACCACAGTGACCCACCTCCTCCAGCCACACCCTACCTGCCTACAGGTAACACACAGTTAATCCATTCAACTGGGTTAATGTTCTGATTAGATTTAGGCTCATATAACACTATCATTTTACTTCTTTGCATTGCTTCACGTATGAGCTTTTGAGGGACACCTCATAGCTAAACCGTAACAGTTTCCATTTAGCATTCTTTCTGTAATTCAGAAAATCACATATATCTGTGGTGTAAAATATGTTGTTTTGAAATTTGCATACAGTAGGGAATGGCTAAATCAAGCTAAATAATGTATGCATTACTTCACATACTTATTTTAATGTGGCAAGAACACTTAAAATCTACTCTCTTATCAATTTGCAAGTATGTAATATATTGTTATTAACTGCACTCGCCATGTTATGCAATAGATCTCCAGAACTTATTTCTCCTAATTAAAGTTTTCTGTTGTTTTTTTTTAAATTATCTCTCTTCACCTGACCCCCTCCCTTAGGCCCTGGTAACCACCATTCTGTTTTCTGCTTCTATGAACTTGACTTTTTAGATTTCCTAAAAAGTGAGATCATGCAGTATTTGTCATTTTATGCCAGGCTTATTTCATTTAACATAATGTCGTCTGGGTTCATCCATGTTGTTGCACATGATTTCCTTATTTTTAAAGACTGAGTAGTATTCTATTTTGTATGTACAACACTTTTTCTTATTCTGTTTATCTGTGAATTAGGTTGATTCCATATCTGGGCTATTGTCATACTAGCATTATTCTTTTTATAATGACACACTTTAAGACCTAAATCAAGAAATTGGCAATACATATTTAATCAATTCATAAGAATTTAAACATGATAAATCTATGCATTGATCTCAGTTTATAAGCCTGGTTGCACAGTCTATCCAGAAAAAGAAAAATATCCTAGAAATCCTAATATTTTGATGTCTAATTATATATTTTTTAAATAAAAAATGCTTCACAAATTTTCAGGTCATCTTTGCACAGGGTCCATGGTAATCCTCTTAGTATTGTTCCAATTTCAGCATATGTGCTGCCTAAGTGAGAATCAACTACATTTCTACTGGCTCTCACATCCTAAAGTACCATACAATTCTTTGTGAGTAATGTGGCCACATATTTGATCAAGAAAAGATAGCCACTATTTACTGGGCTTGGCATTTTGTAGATGTTAAAAAGCACAGGTATCAATCCTATCCTTCACTGACCTCCAGTCTATAAAGAGGAGACAAGCATCTGCAAAGAGAAAACAAATTCTAGAAACCTATGAAGGCTAAAGGCTGTGGGACAGTATCAAGTGGCTGGAGAAGGCATGAAGACTTCATAAGGGAGCTGGCATGGGAGTTGGTCTAAAGTAGACTAATCTGTGCCACACCTGGTGCTAAGCACTAACTCTAGAGCTACCCCATTCAACCCTTTCTGATATTTACTCATTAGTTTTTAGATAGGGGAATTGTGGATTGAAGGATTTAATTAACTTGGAAAATATTGCAATCATGAAATGTCCGAGCTGCAGCTCAAATACATATCTGTCAGTCTCTGGAGCTTCTTAGTTACAATACTTTTTAAAGGGCAGGATTTAGATTTGGTTGCCAGTAGACTACAGATAAGGCTCAGAATGGAAAGGTCAGCTGGGAACCTAACAAAATAGAATGGTACAAAGTGGTGGTCAAAAGCCTGGAATCTGAAATCAGAAAAACTGTCTTTGAATTAAATTTCCTAGCAGTATATTCTAGAGAAGTTACTTAAACTCCCTACAGTTTGGTACTCCTATTGTGCAAATGGGGAAGGGAATGCCTTTACTGAGTGCTTTCTAAGAATAAATGGGTTGAAGTATGAGAAATGATTCATAAATTACTATTATTGTCATACTTACAGTTTTTCAAGGATATAAGTATCCACTAAACACCAGCTGAATACAAAGGATAGAAGCAACAAATTTATCACCTCTTTGTGTTAAAAAGACAGGGCAGGGAAGGCACAGAGATCCCTGAAAAGACGAAAGAAATTAATGCTTATGCTTTTGGGGAAATAGGACCTGCAATGACAGGATCAGTATTCTCGGGGGCCTTGGCTTTGTAGCCAGTTTTGCCTCAAGCTATGTGCTGAATAAAGTCATTACTAATCTTGGGGTTTCCAATAAGGCTGTTGCCACTAAGTTATGACTCTTGAAAGCAACTGCCATAAAATAGCTGGAGTTCACGTGTATGCAGCTAAATGCTTCAGCAGTTTTTCATAATTAATATTTGGAAATGTCCACTCTAATAAAGCCTCGTTAGTTTGTCTAAGTCTACATTCTTTCCCAAAGATGGCACTTTTGAATGAGATGCTGTTGTTTAAAATGTATGAATTAAACTTGCGCACTTAGTTCCTGGGAGCCGTCAAAGACATGTTAACACTCCTCAAACCGTTCTCTAGGCAAGAAAAATGTCTCACTGTGCATTTGTGAAATCTGACACAGAAATTTAATGCAAAGAAGAGAGGCTGCTGTTTAAAAGCAAGTCTACCCTGGAGCTCTAGTTTCCCTATATAAAGGAAATGTGGTGGTATGGCTATGGGGTCAAAAGGCTTTTACTCCATTACATTCCTGTGAAGAGAAAGTGAATCTGAAATGCTGACATGCAGCACGGTAGTGATTATGCATCTTCAGAATTGTAAAATGCCAGGCTTGTGTATCTCTTTTATGTTCATCTCTTTCCTATTCTTTAAACTGCCCTCTTTATTACTAATAGTAAAAGAAATCATTACTATTAAAATTTATTTAATGTTAATGCATTACATTTTTCACACAAAAGAGTGCTATATGTGTACAACAAAAGGTTATTACTCTTATGAATTGTTTTATAGATCCCAGGTTTAAAACTTCATATTAGAAATGTTATTCATAGTGTATAGAGCTGGAGAGCTCTTAGCATAAATGCAAGAGACATTGAACCTCCTGCAGGGGAGCGTCAGGAAGGCTTGGCAGAAGTGATGTCTAGGTTGAGATCCAAATGAGGTGGCATTCATTCAGAGCTGAGCTAGTATGCAAACCCTCGACTGTCATGGTGGTTCTCTGACTTTCCTTTCCTTTTCTCAACTTAGTGAAATCTCGTCTACTCATCTTTGAAAGTCAGATCAAATGTCATTTCATATCACTTTCCTTTACACCTCTTTGTCATATCCTGGATATTGTGGTTTAGATAAGAGGTGTCCCCCAAAAGCTCAATGCAAGAGAGGTTTTTTCTTTTTTTGGTACTAGGGATTGAACTCAGGGGCACTCGACCACTGAGCCACATCCCCAGCCCTATTATTGTACTTTATTTAGAGACAGGGTCTCACTGAGTTACTTAGCTCCTTGCTTTTGCTGAGGCTGACTGTGAACTCATGATCCTCTTGTCTCAGCCTCCTGAACTGCTGGGATTACATGCATGCACACCCAGCCCTGTAAGAGAGTTTTGCTGTGAAATGATTGGGTTATGAAAGCCTTAACCTAATCAGTGAATTGATACCCTGTTAGGGATTAACTGGATGGTAACTGTAGGCAGGTAGGGTGTGGCTGGAGGAGGTGGGCCATTGAGGGTGTGGCTTTGGGGCATATATTATGTCTGTGGTGGGACAGCTCAGCTCTCTCTTTGCTTCTATGTTGCCACATCCTGAGCAGCTTTGCTCCTTTACAATTTCCTGTCCTGATTTTCTGCCTCATCTTAAGGCCTGAGGAACGAAGTCAGCCATCTGTGGACTGAGACCTTTGAAACCATGAGCCCCCAAATAAACTTTTCCTCCTTAAAAATTGTTCTTGTCAGGTCTTTTGGTCACAGTGGCAAGAAAGCTAACCAAAACACTGGGTAGAATGAATTATTTCATAACATGGGTTTCTGTTTTCTCTTTAAAGATGCTTTTTATAGCAGTCATCACTCATTCATTAATTCACTCACTCATGAATTTACAAGAAGTTACAAAATGCCTGGTGGAGGACATGTCTGTGCTAAGCAAGAAAGGCAGGATCCTTGCCCTTACCAGAGAGGGAATCAAGCCACTGAAAACAGTGTGATAATTGTACAGATGATAGGCAACGGGAATCAGGAAAGATTCCTTAGGCAAAGTGATATATTAAAAAAAGATCTGTAAGATGGGAGGGAATGATCTAGCAAATGGTCAGGGAGGGAAAGAATAACCTAGGAAGGAATATGAAGGTCTAGAAGTAAAAAAGAATATGAAAGATAATGGGAGGAAAATATTGGTAAGAGTTTCCAAAGTGAATGGTAAAGCAGCAAACGATGAGCTTGGAGACGTGAGCCTGGCCAATGGTGGAGGGCAGGATAAACGGTGCTAAGGGATTTGGGCTTCACCACATGGCTATGTGTCATCACCAAGGATTTCCTGGAGAAGGGTGATTTGCAGAAATTTTGACAATAGAATGATCCTCTGGCAATAGAGGACACACAGACTAAAAGAGTAGATGATGTAGAAAGAACAGTTAGGGGGATGGGACCACAACCCTGCATGTTAATAGTCTTTAGATGACTGAGTCCCATTTAAGAGCAAAACTGTCTTTCTCATCTTTGTTCCCATAGTACTACAAAGCTCAGTTTAATTAACATTGACCCTGATCCTAGGAAAACACAGAGACTGAGAAACATATTTCACAATTTCTACAAAGATCATTATGATAAGATTTATCATGGGAAATTTCTTTTACTTTGTGAGAGCCCTTGAATACTTGTTTTGATTTCAGGCAAATGTTAAAGCTTGATGTAAGAATGAATTAAACAATAAAATCAACATAAAAATTTAAGCCATACACTGAGATTTTTTTTTAAATCACTGCTGCTGTCTTAGCACTGGATAAGTCAACTTGCATTTTATTCTTTTGTCTGGATTTAGAAGGCTTCCACAGGATGAGTTTAGCAAAGTTAATTCTCTAAGTGCCATATATTTTTACGTCATTGTCTTTTCTCACTGGATTCAAATTCTTCTACGGCTGTTGTGAAGTGGCAGGTATCAACTTCACTGGACATCAGGGAGAAACTCCAAACACAATAGGAAAAAAATACGTATTCAAAGCTAGACAGAGCCAGGAAGATGCATCAGAGCCCAGCCAAAGCAGGCATCACAGTATGTGTGCACTATTGTTAAAAAGTGGTATGTAGGTTAAAGAAAAACACTGAAAGTATTGGAGGTTTTCATAGAATTATATATATAGCTGACAGCAGGATTTTCTATTTTAGGTGTAAGTGAAAGTGTTCTGCAATTTTCTTGGTAACTATTTTCAAAGACTTTGAATTAAAAAAAAGAAGGAAAAAAAACCCTACCAAACGTTTGCAAAGAGTCAAACATGAGCGGAGATTTCTCTATATAGGGAGGAATAACATCTGTCTATTGTTTTTAAAAAGGTAGGATAATTTCAATACAAAAATTGACACTGATTAATATTACTTAGATAAAAGTACATAAACTTTAAATAAAATAGCTTTTGGAAATATTAGACAGTTTTTTTGTTTTGAAGGATTACATTTAATGTTCTATACTTTAACTAGCTATCAATATTTTCACTATGCTATATTATGGCCTAATAGTAACAAGTTAGAGTGATAAAGATCCATTTCAAAAAATATTTAGGAATCTGTTTTGAGTTTTATCCCAAGAGGTGGCTGCTTAGTCCCCCCCCACCCCCGACACACAGTGAGGACAAAAGGAATTGCATCACAGTACCAGGATTATGTCCACTTTGCTCCTGTCTCATTTTTGAATCTCAGTGCTTAATACAGTGCTAGCACAAAGCAGATTCTGAATAATTATTTCTGAACAAATAGGATTAAGCCTGGAACATGAAAGAGAAATAGGATCAAGGGAAATCAGGGAGTCACATGGAAGATATTATTGATAACAGTTCAATCAATCAATCAATAGTTAAAAGAGCACTGCTGTTACTGTGTCAGGTGTGGAAGGTTCAAAATGATAAAGAAGTTACAGAGTGATAAAGATCAATTTTAAAAAATATTTAGGAATCTCTTTTGAGTTTGTTAGGAAACAAACAGATGTAGTGTCAGGGAAATGAGGTGGTAAATGATGCCTATATTGACTGCCTAGATACTGAGTTTGCATTTTATTTAATAATTACCAAGATCTGATCAGCATTCTTAAGAGGCATGTTTCAATTTATTTTTAAGGAGGTTACTCTCTAAGTGATGTGTAGGGCAAAATAGAACCCAAAGAAACTAGAGTGGGAGGTCCAGAGAGGAATCCACTGCGTGATGTTCATGTATAACAGTGAAGTGTGGGCTAGGACGAAGGGTAGAGGGCTTTTCTCTTTCCTAAGCTGAAAGAACTCTGATCATCTCGCCATCACCATTTTCTTCATCATTCAACAATTTCTCTTTATGGGGCACTTATTGTGCTGACCCTTGTGCAATGCAGCAATTTATATGGATCCTCCCATTTTGGACTTAAAAAAGATTATCCAGTCATACATATACTTCTTATGCTCTATTTATGGATGGAAAAATTGAATTGATAGGAGGCAAGTCTGTGACTCAAAGTCATAATCAAGGTGTATTTGGGCCTGAAGCTTCTTAATGCTCTCTAGCTGGTCTGTGATATAGGAGAAGTACAACTAATGTGCTAAATGTTAGAAGTAGTGGGGTAATGGAGAAATGCTCAAATGGATACACAACTGTTGTGCAGGAGATATTAGAAGAATGTTGATATGTCAGTAAATCCACTGAGATCAAAGGAGTCATCCATGTACTTAGAAATAACATGAACTAATACATTCACATACTAAATATTACAGTAAGAAAAAAGATCAGAGTAGAAATACAGACTGTAAAACTATGTAGATATAAAAAGCAAAGTCAGTATACAACACATACAACCTTAGTCCAGAGCCTATAAACTCAACCATATCAGAAATACTCCAGTGGGTTTTTAGAGAAATCACATTTGAGGAACAGCAGCACTCTCATTTTACTATTGATTGATTCATTGATCTATTAAAAATGTATTCCACACCTTATTTTAAATCAATTTTCAAGCACTTTATAGAAATAAACCTTAACATAATATGATTTAGAACATTTAAAAGGAAGTAGTACATGTGTTTACTTATATAAATACCCATGTTCGGAGAGCAATAAGTTTTTTTCCAGTGGTAGATAATGAGAGATCTTAATTTAAGCTGAGGTTTTTCTTCCCCACCCAAAAGATGTCTATAATAATTGTGATATTGTACCTGTAATCTGAACAAAATAATGTTTCTGTACAGAAAAAAAAAAACCACACAAGAACAACACGGAAGAATTCAGTAAGGAAAGTGGGGCAAAGAGAAAAAATAGAGGATAAAGGTAGATAACTAGTTCAAGCCAGGAGAGTGGGAATCAAGGCAAATACAGAGACTGAAGGGAGCATATGCCATAGACATGCCTGGACATACCGGTACTCACTACATTGCTGGCCATAAGGAACAACAGCCATTGACATGCTTAGTCATGCCTGTTTGCAATCAATAAGGGGCTGTAAGGGACACTAGCCGCAGGTATGCTTAGCAATGACTACCTACAACTGATAGGGAGCACAGCTCCATGAACATGCCCAAAGAATATGTCCAGTTGCAATTACATCATCTCACTGGACATAGCCAATGGCCATTGACTTTCACTGGGTTTAACCAATCACCAGCTTATACCACCAACTTGGAACTATATTTAAACTGCTTGTCCTGCCACATTGGGGGCTTTTGCTCCAAGGACATCAGTGAGACTGGCTACCTTGCTGTCCATCCCTGGATCAACTGCACCATTCCCTGACATCCAGCCATCAGCTGAAGAGAACCACTGGACAAAGACAACGTCTGCTCTTTGGCTAAGAGAAGTCATGTGGCACCAGAGGTATTTTGGGGCTCATGGTTGCCCTAGGATAGTGTGACTTGCTTATAGTGTTTAATTAGTGCACACTGAATGCTAGTTGGGGTGCTCCAGCACACCTAACACTTTTTGCATTAATTGTTTATATTTGATGATTGGTGTGATTGAATATATGTTTGCATTTAAAGACAATCCACCTCCCAGTAATTATTAATAGTGCCTCTCAGGACAGAGACCTTGGTGCTCAGTCTGGAGTGCTGTGGTTCTGAAGCTGCCTCTCCTCTCTTCTGAGAGAACAGTCATTAGCCACAGCAGTTCACAGAACAATTGTTTCCCTGCAAACCTGACTTAATTGGGATCAATTGGGCCAGAACAGACATCTGAGTGGACACCAGCCCCTTCTCAGGAGCTACCTAGTCCTGAAGTCAACCAGACAGGGCTTGAATAGATCTATTTTTGGAAATCACAGAGGCACTGTTTGCTATCAGCCTATCTTAAGGAAGCCTTCCCTGCCCACCAGCCTCTGTCTGGGCATCTCTCTTAGAACTCCAGGATACAGAATCACTCAAGGAAATAAAAAGCCTTTCCTATAATACTTTCTCATTTCAGTATTGCCATTCAATTTGGCTCTGAAGAGGCAGGGATTTCCCTGGTCCTGGTCACTACTTTATCCCCAGTGTTTAGCACAGTGCCTCACAGCAGGTACTCAAAAATAAAATATTTGTTGAAAGAATACATAAGTGGAGCCAAAATTAAATTGTCACTGGCAATAATGGATTCCTTTAACCCACAAAATCTTAACATTATTCCCCTAAAGATGACTCTTATAGGAAAAGTTGTAAGTCACCATTGTGTTAATCATAGTGTTATTTTGCCCCACATTAAACTTTGCGGTATACTAATAGTATGTGAGGACTTAGAAAATTAAGCAATGCATTTTCAAATGTTAGCCATTTACATCTGAGAAAGTTTTTTTTCTTGGTATTTTCTTTGATTTATTACCTCCTGGCACAGAAACTAGGAACTACAATTTCTCATTTCAAATTTTAAACTCATTCTATGGACAGACAGCTTTGTTAGGGGAAATAAAATCTCAAAGTCTTAAAATTGCTTCTTCCATATCTCAGAATCTCAGATTCTAGAGCCAGTGTTTCCTTCTTGTACAGTAAGCAATTTTTGATATTCCAAAGCTCTGGGGTCCTGGCCTATAATATTCTAGCATAATAGCATTTGTGGCGATAATTACTACACTTCACCTGCTTACTCATGGTGCACTGTGAAGGATGAATAGTAGTACCACTGCTAATCGTCATCATGATAATTACTATTGACCACTTACTACTGCTGGTCACTGTGCTATTTACATGCATTATCTTTTTAATGCTTCGAGCTGGGTGTTAAAAGTCATTTAGTCCTGCCCTGAGTATATGATTTATGAAGGCTCTCTACAACTCTTCCCCATGGGGAGAGACCAACATGTAAATAATGAACTGCAGGCTGAAGATGTAATGAGTGCCGTACCAGACAGCAGACCAGGCACTGCCTGCGCTCAAGGAAGACCCAGCTCCCTGGGGAGGTTGGCAAGTGCTCCTGGCAGACGGGATGGCCAGGCTGAATCTTGAAAGATGAGAGAGGATTTGCCATGTGGTCTAGGGAATAAGGAAGAATTGAGTAAATATTTTATGAGAAGATTTGGTAAGAATTATGGGTGTATTGAGATTACTGATTAATTTGGAGTTGCAATTGACAGTAGAGCCTTTTCTCTTTATCACTGTGGTACCTTCCTCTCATAGACTGGTGTTAAAAGTCACATGGATTAATGCAGGTAAAGTTTAGCATGGTATGTGTTAAAAAGTGCTCTGTATTAAAATTAGTTTCTTCAACAAATAGATTTTGAACACTTCATGGCTGCTGAGTACTGTTTTTTTTGGGGGGGAGGGGTGTACCAGAAATGAACCAAGGGTCACTTTACCATTGAGCCACTTCCCTGCCCTTTAAAACATTTTTTTTTGGTACTGGAGATTGAACTCAGGGGCACTTGACCACTGAGCCACATCCCCAGCCCTATTTTGTGTTTTATGCAGAGACAGGGTCTCACTGAGTTGCTTAGTGCCTTGCTGTTGCTGAGGTTGGCTTTGAACTCGCGATTCTCCTGTCTCTGCCTTCCACAGTGCTGGGATTACAGGCGTGCACCACCACGCCCGGCTTGTTTTGTTTTGAAACAGGATCTTGTTAAGTCGCTTAGGTCCCCACTAAGTTGCTGAGGCTGGCTTTGAACTTGCAATCCTCCTGCCTCAGCCTCCTGAGTCTCTGGGATTATAGGCATGTACCACCATGCCCAGCTGAGCACTGTTTTTGACAGGGAAGGGTACAGCAATGAACAAATAAAATATAACATTGTTGGCACATGTTTATAGGGAGAAACACACATGTACTATGCTAGATTATCATAAAATTCTATAGAAAAAATGTAGGACAGAGGCTAATAGGAATTGTGCAGGCAGGGCTATGATTGCAGATCTACATAAATGCTCTTTGGGTATTTTTGAGGGCTGGAAAGAAGTGCATGTGTCATGTGTGTCCCTGGAGGAAAGTTTTCCATATGAGGGAGGAGACAGTATGGGAGCTCCAGCGTGGTTTAGGTATCCAAGTTCCAGGAATTGCTGGGAGGCTGATGGGAGTGGGGCTCAGGGAATGAGAGCTAGGACAGCACCCAAGCTAAGGGCAGACATCCACCAGAGGGCAGCAGTGTGCATCGTGCATCCTGCTGTGCTGTTTAGACCCTTTTACTTTGACCTGGGCGTTTAACTAGAGTGGGTAGGAGGCACGGAAGGGTTCAAAGGAACCAGTATCCTGACCTCACTGAGGTTTCACCTTTCACTCTGACATCTCTGGTAAGAGCACAAGAATTAGCATAGGGGCGAAGGCTAGGAGACTGGTTTGGAGGCCACTGCAAAACTCCAACCTGGAGATGGTACTATAGTAGACCTGAGTAGGAGCAGGGGAGAGGGTGAGAGAGAGCAGCAGATGGAAGCTGGTGGCAACCCTCTTTAGGATGCTCTTTCATCAGAATCACAGGACGCTTAGTTGCTGAGCTGAGATACAGAGCCACATCAATCTGACTGAAGAATTAAACAGTATGCTATACTGTTTGTCTCTGAAATCCTGAGCTCTCACTATAGGCAAGGTGCTGTGTCTGGTGTCTGGCGTTGCAGCTAAGAGTGAAGGGTGATGGTCCCTGTGCCCAGACAGCTGCCCTCTTACTAACAGGACAACAGGAGCACATCATAACTATGTGGAGGCAGAATGTGGCCATAGAGCATTTATACACTTTATTTTTTGGAGGTGCACAGTTTTAGGTGCTGAGGTTAGAATTTTGACTACAATATACAAAAATTGCTGCTCTTATGGACTTTGTGTTCTAGGAAAGTGAAATAAAAATAAGCAAGGGAAATATAAAAATTTTATAGCATTTTAAAAGGTAACAATGGAGAACTTGATACCAGCTTTCTAAAGTGGTATTCTAGTCTACAAAGGACTATACAGTAGTGTGAAAGTATGTAAGTAGATCTACATAAACCAATATTCCTAGATGGACTTCAAAATTTACTCAAGAGAGGGAGGCTGGGGATATAGCTCAGCTGATAGAGTGCTTGCCTAGCATGCACAAGGCCCTAGGATCAATCCCTAGCACCACCTAAAAAGAAAGGTGGTGAGGGGGAAGAAAGGATGAAGTACAAAGTACAATGTCATTCTTATAAAAAGAAACTAGTTAAATGTATGCACAAGTACATAGATACACATACACTCCTGAATGTACATATTTGTATATAAATGCACAAAGACATTTGGGCCAACATATAGGGTAAAGATTTCTACTTCATTAAGGGATCAAGAAGTCTTCCTCAATCTTTCATGTCTGAAACTCTCTGGGGAATGTGCTACCATCCCTCCATTCTCCCTGCCGTGAGTCTGCAGCTCATTCCCGGCAGCCTCCTGGCCACTGCAAGATACACCTGTATCACATTCTGCCTGATTAAATACCACCTTGACCACAACTCTGACCAATAACATATTTGGGTCTGTTTCTGGAGATGCTGAAACCCTCAGAGTAGAAAGGATGGGTTCTAGGCCCAACTTCTCTCCTATCTCTAGGGCAGTTATGGGTTGGACGCCTGGAGCTCTGCTCTGGCCTTTTCATTTTCTCCCCTGTCGTGGTCTTGCCTGCTGCCTTCAGCCTCTCCAAATGAATGTGATCAACCATTCTGGGCAGTGTGCTAGCAAATAAGGTTTGCATTTAAAAACTTTCATCCCCCAGATGCTTAACTTTTACTTTTAGAAGGAGTTTGGAAGACAAAAGTATTACATGAAACTGTATCCAAGAAGGCACTGTTACCATAAAGTACCCTGAATGTGACCAGTTATTAAAAGGATTCTTATTAACGCTCCCGCCTTCTCCACTGTGCACAGATTAAATGTTATTGTTATTATTAACCTTCTCACCTCCTCCATGGGATACAGATTTGGAAGAGCTATTAGTAATTCCCCTCTCCTTTACTCAGTTTCTGCTGTCACCATGAAGTCATTTGAATGAACTGTGTGAGGTGTAAAAGGTCAAGTTTTTCTATCTTCCCTATTTCAAGTGGCTTTCTTTCTTCTCATTACAAGTTTATGAAGTACTAGAGCATGCTTTGTCTCGTTTAATGTCCATAGTGGCATCCGAGGCACACATGACTCTCCTCACTCTGGGAATAAGAAAATTGGGGCTCAGAATCTTGCAGTCACTTATTCATGGGCACAGGAGGGGACTGGTTGATCAGTGGGCATCAGAGCTGGAGTGAAGATGCCCAGGTTTGTGATGCCCACGCTTCCTGGGAGGAAAGTCTGTGTGTGGCAACCTCTGGCCGTGTGTGCACACCTCGAGTCCCTGTGCTCCTGTGATTCCTTGTGTATGTGTTTATCTGTTTCCCTAAGTCTTCAAATAGGATGCTTCTTCATACTTCAGGGCCTTTGCAGAGGTTCCTCTTCCTTAGATTTGAATACCACGGCTCAAATGCAATTGACTCAAGGAAGAAGTCCCATGGGTCGAGTTGTGTCTCTCAAAAACACACGTCCTAACTCCTAGTACCTAGGAATGTCACTGTATTTGAAAAGAGGATCTTTGCATATGTAATCAAGTTAAGAAAGGTCGTACTGATTAGGATGGGCCCTAAAGGGTTTAGTGTCCCTTGAAGAAGTAAGACATTAAGACAAAAACACACAGACCCCTACAGGGCAGAACGACACCAAAAGATGAAGGCAAAGACTGAAGGCAGTGATGTGTCTGCAAGCCGAGGACCAGATTCTCCTCCTGACACCCCATTTTCTACCACTGTGAGAGAATGCATTACTGTTGTGTAAGCCTCACTGTTTTGGGTAATTTGTTATAGTAGCCTTAGGAAACTAATACAGAAGTCTTCCCAGGTTTTCCAGAGCAAGCCAAGTTCTTTTAGAGCATGTTTACATTTTACTGGGCATATGATAGACTGTGGTCTTCTGTCAGATTTTTTGATCCACATTCATTTCCCCACTAAACAGAAGCCCTGTGAAAGCAGGAATAGTGCTGTGAGTGGGACTAACATACAAGCAGTGCAGCAGTCAATACATAATTTTAAACAAAAGAGAGCAAGTGCATGTTGGGGTTGGTGAATGATTTGAAGAGAGCAGGGTACTTGCAGTTTTGTCCTGGGGACATGGGGAAAGGGTCCTTCCGAAAGCTCTCCTCTCTCAATGACCACTTCCCCCAAGGTCCCCTGCTTTTTTGCTTTTGCTGAGTTAGATTTAGAACATGTATCTCTTTAAAATTCTGTGGGCGATGACAACATTGACCTAACAGTCCATGGTACGAGGGAAACTGTCAGCACTGACACTGATGGTAGAGAAGACAAGACCGTGAAGTAGGAGAACATATTCCTTTCTGTAAGTTAGAGGGGCTGGACGCTTCTTATCATTTCCCTGTATAATCAAACAGCACAATAGTAATTATTTGTGCCGTCACTTCTGTATATAATATGAATTATTCACAGTTTTGCTTAATGGAAACAGTAAAAGGTTTTGATTTTGTTTTTTTTTTTTTACTGTTTTTTATTTTTTATTCTGTCTTTAAGGTTAGCTATTTATAAAAAATAATCACATATTCATATATTTTTTAAAATTACTGGGAAAAAAAAAAGATGCTGTTCAGGCTTAAAGGCAGTGCTCTGGAGTCAGAACCCAGATTTAGAGATCAGCTCTAGCCAGTTGCTAACTGTACAACTATGGGTATATTGTTTAACTCCTCTCTGCCCAGCTTTTAATTTCTGCCTATGGAGGAGCTGTTTGGATCTACTAAACTCACACATGCAAACATATACAGAAATAGCTGGCACAGAGGAAAACCCAATGCATTCTAGCCATTATGATTCTAACCGGACATCTGATGCTTGATGAGACCATGGCAAGTAGTCACTGAGATAACCTCACTTATCTAGGTCATAACTACAAATTAAAAACCATTTTACTTTTTCATCTTTAGGGATTGAAAAGATAATACCATTATCTTCGATGAATAAAATAGAGGAGTGATACATGGGGTTAAGGAAGGGAAAGAGATTTTGCAAACATTTCTTATAATACAAATTGCTGAAATCTTAATTAGACCTTTTGTTTTGGTGACAGAGTAAGAGGCATGAAATGAAATGTTTAAAAAAAACCAACTGGAATTAAAATTCCTTACTTTCATTTCTTTAAAGGTATCAATTTATATTTTTTTGATAATTTTTAATTTCAAGTTCTTGTACTTCAGTTTCAGTCCTGTCAAGTCAAAATTTTAGCAATTGTAAAAACTCAGCTTAACTGAATGATTTTTATATTCAGAGTTATAGTCCACTTGAAGATTGAATTTCTGATCAGACAAGTCAGATTTAAGAAAGCCTAATTCATTAAGCATTATCTTCGATGTTTTCCATTTTCAAAAAAATACCTTGTGTCTAGCACAGTGGCACATACCTGTAATCCGAGTGGCTCAGGAGGATGAAGCAGGAGGATCACAAGTTCAAAGCCAGCCTTAACAACTTGGAGAGGCCCTAAGCAACTTAGTGAGACCCAGTCTCAAAATAAAAAATAAAACCGGGGCTGGGGATGTGGCTCAGTTGTTAAGTGCCCCTGGGTTTAATCACCAGTTCCCAAAACAAACAAAAAACCAAAAAACTTCCTTCTAACAGCACTTAATGTATTTAAATTGATGAATACAACAGCCAAATTAGAACTTGGCTCTTCTCCTGGTGTCCAACATGATCACTCTTGTTCAGTCTTAGATTTAATATAGAATTGTCTGGTGGAAGTCACTATTACCTACAGTAGAAAAATACCAATGTTTTCAAATTTCCTTTAATGTTCTGTTTTCTCCGGAGAGGATTAAAGTTCATTTTCCTGGGGAATGCCATCAGCTTTTTCTCATTTTGAGTGTCTCCCATTTTATTTGGGAGTCTCAGTCATATCAAGGACAAACAAAAGAGAAGCAGGACTCCTTAGTGGGTTGTCTACACCACAAGCAGTTGTGACTTCACGTCAGGACTTTCTAGAAGCTGGAAAGGCTCTGCAGGAAAATGACCCTTGCCAACAAGAATCCCACAGATCCTTTCATTGTCTGGCGAAATTGACAGGCTCTGCTGTCAGAACTGCTGCTTGCCATTCTTCCTTCCTGCCTCCCTCCTGTGGCTGGCAATTTCCATCTGCAGCCTGTATAGTCTGGTGTGTAATTTCGCCTCTCACATGTGCCTTCATGTCACTTCTTCAGAATCTGCCTGTTTCTCAAACTTTGCTCATTTCCAAGTATTGTCAAATCACTCTTCCTTGCTGTTGAAGAGTCAGAGTATATCTTTGAAAAATATACAGTAAAAACTGACACAAGTGTCAAGCGAAGAAAAGAAAACACAGGGAACTAAACTGTTTTGTCAAGTATAGACGTTAAATTTTATGTCTCTTTTTCTTCTGACCAAAACACACACATATGGGTTCAGAGTTATCCAATTGTGAGAAATTTTGTGTGCTTATGGTTCCCCACTGAAGGATGAATAACTTGAGGCACAGAATAATAAAAGTACATGCAAGCAAGCAATTTGGTTTTTACAGGATCATTATTCGACAGAGGACTGGAAGGATTCTCTCCCCTCTTTCCTAAATTTTAGCTAGGGATGAATATTAATGATCAAGCTAAAGATATGACAAGTATTAATGCCCAGGACTCTTACAGAATGATTCTTGTACTAAATTTGGCAGTTTATAGATAGCTGCCAACAAGCCAACTCAATTAAGTGCTTTCTAACACAAGCTTAAAGAAAGAAAAGACTATTTAGTAGTTGAGAAGGAAAGAAAAACAAAACAAAACAGTGAAATGGCATCAAATTGCCTGGCTTCTATCCACACCCACCCGTAGAAGACTCTCAAGGATATAGACTTTCTTTTCTTAGACTTGAGATAGATTTACAAAGGACATTGGACTAATGGTTCCCACATTTCCTGTCTAGAGAGCCAGTTGAATAGGCTTCCCTCTTCAAGCATTATTTAATGGGAACGGAATGGCACTGCTCCAGCTGTAGCATCCCTTCATCTCTAGCTCCAGATCAGAAACAAGTCTCACTTCTCTATTTTCCTTCCCTATTATCACAGAAGTGGAAGTGTGTATGTGTGCGTGTGGTGCACACATGCAACTTGTATGTGTGTGTGTGAGACAGAGAGAGATAGAGAGAGAGAGGAAGATGGGGCTCATGGACTTCTCCTGGTAATTTATATTCACTTATTATATACTGGTTTATAGAAGTCGAGGTCTACATGTTGGCATACTTGCTTGACTTAAACTGAGACATGGGTTATATATGAATTGAAATATTTTTCTAACAAGTTTATGCAAAATACTTCTATTATTTTAAAGCTATAATAGATCTACTAAAAGGTGAATACAGTATTATGATATTTGTTTCCATTTTAAAAGAAAGACAAAGGTCTAACAATATTCTTCCCACTATGGGGGTGCTAACAGCCTTAACTTTCCTGTCTCAGCAAAGCCACGGGGATGACAAACAGAACACCAAAAGAGATCTCTATGGAATTTAGACAAAATTGAGTGAGCATATACTGTGTACCTGCCATGTTTAAGATGTTGTTCTACAGAGTGCGAGGCTTACTAGGACTGACATGTTGCACAACGTCAGAAGATGTCATTCATGGATGCTCCTGAAAATTGTACGGAAGTGGTAGTACAAAAGTAAATATAATATGGGCTTTGGTTTGTGCTCTGTGACCCACAGAATGATACTACCTCCTCAGCATTGAAAGCTCTTCACAATCTGGCTTGAACCTCATTTATCACAATCTGTGTTAGCTAAGATTTGGCTGCTGAGAATGTATTCAATACCCAGCTTTTCCTAAAATTGGCCTATACTCTTTTATCCCTTCTTTACAATCTACTAAAGCATATAAATATGCATCTACCTATTACATATGGTAGGAAAAGCACCAAGGCACACCATGTTCGAGCTGCAGGGTAAGAAAAATTTTAGGGAAAATATAACAAGCAAGGCAGTTTAGGGCAAGTGAATGCCTTATTTAGTAAGCAACAGGGGTCACTGATGGTTCAAGTAGATGCAGGACAGGAGCAGTGTGCTAGTAAGTCAAGCTGGGTTACAGTCAGAAAAACTACTGCAGTTGTTACATGAGATGGACTTAGGCTCTAGCCTGAGGTGGAAATAAAGAAAGATAAATGTAGAGAGATTTCCAAGGCAAGAGAATATAATTGACAGACATGTTCAGAAGTTACTACACCAGTGGAAAAAAAATAAGGGAGTCTTAAACATGAGTAAGACATGGAAAAGAGGGTAGGTAGACAGGCAAATGAAGTGGAGCTAGGGCAGGGTGGCTTGAGGAATAGTGAGAAAATGAGAAGAGTTTCTTCTCTAGATATAGTGACCTACTTTTCTTGAACATATTAAGCACTTTAAAAAATCACATTAAATTTATGGCTTCCGAATAATAGCAAAAGCCAGTAATGGAATAAAAACAGATTCCAGAAATATAAACCAACACTGCAGGTGGCTTTTTCCCAGTATATTCTAAGTGGGATGGCGGTTAGGCACTGGGGAAGGAAACAAACCTTAGTGTTTCTTTCAAATGTAGGGCTAACTTTTCATGAGAGGACTGTGTACAATTGGGTTCCCAAAGAAAACTGAAAATTACCCTGCTGTGGTGGAACACCAAATGGAACACCATTTCTAACTTGCTGATGTGGGAAGGGGTAAAACTATCTCATGACATGGGGCCACAAGCCTTCCTCCTAGTGGTGCATCACATGAATGTGTACTATTATTAGTTAAAAAAATTTTGAAAGACTAGTGTTTCTGGGGAACAGGGAGAAGCAAACTCAAAATGTCTTTGGAGAAACCTTCTTTTCACACACACTCAAAAATTCCTTCAGATAAACTTCCTAGGTAGAAAAGTTTCCTAAGGGGAAAGAAGATCTGCCAAAAAATAAGACTCAAAAGGATTAAAATGTGAAAATGATTAAGTGCTAAATAATTTTTATATTTTGGGAATATAAAATTATTAAACATAAGGGACTGAGCTGGGCACATTAATTCCAGCAACTCGGGAGGCTGAGGGAGGAGGATCATGAGTGCAAAGCCAACTTCAGCAACTTCATGAGTCCTTAAGCAATTTAGTGAGACCTTGGTTTTAAATAAAATATAAAAAAGGGCTGGGGATGTGGTTCAATGGTTAAGGGCCCTGGGCTCAATTCCTGGTACCAAAAAAAAAAAAAAAAAAAGGTGGAGGGGACTGAAAATATAAACAAAGAAGTAAGGGATATAAAAATACACAAACTGAAATGTTAGGAAGAAGAAAAGTAATTATAATTGAAAATAAATGGGTGGTGAGCACAGTGTTAGATACAAATGAAAAGACAATCAGTGAACTGGAAAATGGATCTGAAGAAATTAGTTGATAGTATGAATAGTATGAATAAAAACAGCAATTGACAAACATGTAAGTAGTAAAAACAAATTGGAATCAGATTGAGAAATTCTAATGTATATTTCATGGAATTTTTAAGGAGAGAAATGGGGTAAAGCTAGAGAGGAGTAATATTTGAGGAGACACTTTAGAATTCAGCAAGTGTCTTATAGGGGAAAATTCATCTATATTTTTGACTTTTCTCACTTTGTTACTACTGCTAAAAACACTTACCAGGACCAAGTCCACATCCTTAACCCCTAGCCAGAGACAGAAATTAGCAAATATCTGACAGAAAACTCAATTGCAGATCTTCAGATGGCCTCTGAATGTTTGCTGCCTTTCTGAGATTTTAATCCTCCCTCATCTTCCTTGTTTCTGTAGCTTTCTGATCCTTTAAAATGTCATTGTTTTGTAACATATCTGGCTTTTCTAATTATTTTCAGAGGGAGCATAGAACTGTTGTGAACCATTTCATTCTATCAGGGAATGCAAAATAAATGAGAGCTTTGATATTTGAGCATGTGCAATGGGTTGGAGCATTTATGAAGAAAGTCTGTGACTGTATGAAGCCGAGGGAGAAAGAGGGTAATAGCAGGTGGTCAGAACATGTAGAAACTTGGAGGCTATGGTGGTAATTTTGTTTTTAGGGAACTGTAGGGTCAGAATATGGGAAGAACCTGATACCATGAAAGAGAAAGTCTCAAATGAAAGAAATGAGATAAAGAAAAGGAATAGGATTCTGAATGAGAGGAAAAGGGGTTCCTGGAAAAAGACTATAGAAGGTTGAATCCAAAGACAGAGGAGTAACTTAATTCACTTTGTGGTCATAGACTGGTTTGTGGTTGGATGGTGGAGGCAGGATGTTTTAAAGATGAAGAGAATGCTGATTCCTTCTCCGCACTCTCACAGTGAGTGCAAGATGAAAGGTAGCCTCTACTTGCAAGGTAAGGAAGGAGTCTTGTTGCCAGCAAAAGCTAGGTTTCTATGATACTGCTGTGGTGTGACTGTGTGTATCCCTGTTCCCCCACACAATTCATATACTGAAGCCTAACCCCGAGGTGATGGTATTAAGAGGTGGGACCCTTAGGTGTTGATAAGGACAGGAGTGTTCCACCTTCATGGGTGCCATCAGGGACATGCCATCAGTGAGAAAGCTTGTTTGACCCTTTTGCCATCTGAAGATGCAGGAAGAAGGTACCATCTAGGAGGAAGGGGCTCTCAACAGACACCAAATCTGCTGGTGAGTTAACCTTGAACTTATCAGCCTCTAAAACTGTGAGCAATGAATTCTGTGTTTCTAAATTACCCCGTTCAAGGCATTTTGTTTCGTGTGAATGGGCTAAGACACTGCTGACTATTTTTCTTGCCCATCATCTCTATATTCTTCTAATAACAGGACCTCCATTGAGGAACCACCCCTAATCCATTCTTGGTATGATTTCAATAGACTCAAGTGCCTTTCCCCTTCTACCTCTCTCCCATTTCCCCGGCAAAAAGGTGGCATATAATAATCCAGAGCAACTGATTCTAGGATGGACACAATTTTTTCTAGTGAAAGTCCCTTTTAGGACTTTTGGTGGGACTATTTAAATTCTGGAGTTGAGGAGCTATTGCTCTGGATCTGCTAGTAGTTACCTTGCCTGCACAAGGGAAGAACTAACACAGAGAAGAGCAGAAGTCAAGAGGGAGGGAGTCTGAAAGGAAGCAAGATAAAAATGGATGAACCGAACATGCTTGAGTACAGTTCTACCTCTGTACTCAACATACTTGAGACTTTCCATTTACACGAGATAATAAATTACCTTTCCTGTGATGTCAGTTTTAGTTGTTGTGGCCTGCAAAAGGAAGACTCCTGACAAGTACACTTGGGAAAATGTGAAATGGATGGAATTTGCAATAGGAGTTTCCATGAGGGGGGAAAGCCAGTCTTGGAATTTCACAGCAGTGGGAACTTCAACAATAAAGATACTCAGGGAAATGCTGTGACTTGCTCTCAGTCCCATGGAGTTAACTGGTGTCCAGTGCCAAACTCCAGTTCTCCTATGCTTTTCTTCTCCATGAGATGATGTTGTACCTTTCCTTCCCTCTATGTCTTTTACTGCTGAGGGTTTTGTAAGGGAAGGGAGAGGAGTCTGTGACATCAGAGTAAGCGAGGAAGAGAAAAGACAACCAGGGAGGAGAGACCCACCCCGCCAGAGGACTAAATTACCCAGCAATAATCATGGATTCCTTGGCTGTCCTTACTCAGTGGTGAAGTCTGGCATAGGGTTTACTTCCTTGACTTCTAAATATCTTTGCCTATCAATCACCTATATATTTGATACTGTTGATTATTCTGACTTTGCAGAAAGGCTGTGAGGTGGAGTGAGGAAGCTTCTCCAAAGAAGCAGCACTTCACGTGATAGGTGTGAAGGCAGTCAGAGGCCCAGTAGAGCTGTGCTTATTCACTTTTCTAGAGGACAAAGCACTTATGGGATGGAGCCAGAGAGAGAAAATAGCACTAACAACATAGCAGGGTGTGAATGACAAAGTGCAGGAAAACATCTGCATGCAAATCAGGCAGGATGATTTTATCTCATCATCTGCCATGCCCAGGATGCATGTGAAATCTCCTGGGAATATACTCACTGGTGCTGAAAGAGAGAATATTCTTTGCTTTTAATGATAATTGTCCTCTGATTTCTTGGTTCCTTCGAATGCATTTTGCATCAATTAAGCCCATTATGACTGTATGGGAAAACTTGGATTGATCAAGCTGAGTTTGAACTGCAAAACTCTTATCAAGTCACTTGGTTTCTGCACCTGAAGCACTGGGTTATGGGAGCTGGAAAAAGAATTTAGAACACACTTAACTCAGAGACAGTGAATGGCAATTTGTTAAGTGAAGAGTATGTTTGAGGTCCTCTGTGAACCTTGGTAAAGTCTGTTCTACTTCTGCATTTCCTATCAGAACTGCAAAGTGAGGAAGTGGGCTAAGTGTGATTCAAGGTCAATGCCAGGATGAAGTGTTCTGACCTATACTCAGAATACAGTGTGCGGCTACAAGGTTGGTTTGTCAAGGTCCTTCGGTTTGACACAGAGCGTTGGAAGAGCAGAAGCTCAACCTTATGCATAATTAAGGGCTTGCAATTTGAAACTACAATTGCATATTTTTACAGAGATAAAAAATGTGTTTTAGAGGTGCTGTTTTGGTGCAGATGTGAGGAAACGTGCCTGTATTGCAGTGGGTGTGTACACTAGCACAAGCTTTCTGGAGAACAATCTAACAACATACTTGACACTTGAGCAAGCACATATCCATTGCCTTAGACATTATGCTATAGGTGTATTTGCACATAAGTGAAATGAGGTTTGTTTAGGCTAACCATTATAGTAATTTTTCTAGTAGCAAAACACTAGAAACAGCCTAAGTATCAGTATCTATAATGGAATATCATGTGGCTATGAAAAAATAAAATTGAGATTTGACAGGAAGATCTTAACATATGTTAAGGACTCTCACAAAAGTAACTGACATTGGTTAAATTTCTAGAGAGGCTCAAGAGGGTTGCTTCCCTTTTCTGCATTCTGTGAGATGTGCCTATTGGGAATGGGTATGAGGCCAGCAACTATGCTCAGCCCACATTTCAAAGAAGGGTATGAGGCCCCTGTCTGAGATATACCATTAGTAGTTTCTCCCTCTACCTTATTCCTCTTCCGTCAATCGTTTCCTTCCCGTGATGCCTATAGGTTAATATCTTTTATCATGATTATGCACAAACTCTTTTTCTCAATACTTTTATAGCCACCTACTATAATGTACATCACTTTAAGAAAGCAAATAATGCTGGCACATACCTGTAATTCCAGAAGCTCAGGAGCCTGAGGCAAGAGGTTTGCAAGCTCAAGGCCAGCTTCAGCAACTTAGCAAGGCCCTAAGCAACTTAGTGAGACCCTGTCTCAAAATAAAATTAAAACAAAAGGACTGGGGATGTGGCTCAGTGGTTAAGTGCCCCTGAGTTCAATCCTTGGCACTAAAAAAAGAAAAAGAAAAAAGCAAACAATAGCAATAATACTATAGCACCTAGTACCTACAATGTGCCATGTACTATGACTAGAATTTTATGTTGATTCTGCCATTTATCCTAAAAGTGAGAACCTACCTAAATATTGTCTCCATCTGTCAGATGGCAAAACTCAGGCTCTAGAGGAGTTGACTGAGATACATGGAAAATATAAGTCAGTAAGGGGTTGAGATTTATGTCTCTTTCTTTTCGCTGTCAGAGCTTATGTGTTCACCTGTATGTTGTGCTCCCAGGCCTTCTTTGAGAGTATGTGAAACACATTTTCTATACAGGTAACTAAAGAGACACTGTGATTTAATATCGATAAATTAATTAACCCTACGTGCCAGGCACTGTGTAAAGTCCCCAGCAAGAACAGCCAAGCTGTCGACTCCCGGAAAGGAACATGTGCTCTTCACGATGCCAGGGTCCCATGTCAGATGTGCAACCAGTATTGATCAATGCAGACTTTCTGGAATTTAGGCGTTATGTGCTATCATCACAATTTCCCTCTATCCACATGCCAACTTAATATTATTCAATTAGTTTTTCTTTAAACCAGCTCATTCTTCCCCCTTAAAGTCCACTTATTTTAGCTTCAACACAGGTAAACATTATAAAACCATAGTTGTGGTGTGCTAGTAATATTTTTCTAATATATGCAACAATAAGCATAGTACTCTAGGAAAAGAAATCTATTCGTGTCCTGTCCAACATCACATTATAAGAAATACCGGATTAATATCTGACTGTCTCAGAGCAACAGGACCCACTTTCAGACTACTTGAGATCCTCTTACTCAACTTATATGTTGCCACTGCTCAGAGAAATGCAATGTGTGGCCACTAGTTTCCCGAACATTGGCACACTTTCCCGGTGACATATCCAGCTCCAAAATTGAGCATTTTCCATCATGCACTGCCCTTCCCAAATGTTTGACTGACTGTAAATGTGATGTATAACAGTAGGTTTTGCTCATCAACTTGTGATGTATCAATGACTGCTCTGTAAACCAGGTCAGAAATAACAAATGAAGAGTCTTAGCAAAAAGGAGTGGAAAAGGGAGGTTAGAAGGAGTCTTGATCTGGCTTCCACAGGATGAAACTTGGGCTGTTTAATATTAACT
>PVHX01000192.1:264746-379869 GCA_004024805.1 Geosciurus inauris | reverse complement strand
TCTTCTTCTTCTTCTTCTTCTTCTTCTTCTTCTTCATCTTCTTCTTGTTCTGCTTTTTCTTTTCTCTTACTTGTTCTTTTCCCACCCTCACATCCCCAACATTTGTGAAACCAAGTATTTTTTATGCATTAGGCTGCTGAGGACTGACTGGGATATCTGATTAGTGTATTACAGTTGTATTATATAGTCTTGTATCTTCTATTTTACATTTTTAATTTTTCTGTTTCCTTGTTTGTTGTACTCTATTTTCCTCTTACGGGTTCTTCTTTCAGGCTTTCTAAGATCTAATAACTCTATATTCTCACTTCCTACTTCCCTAACATCTCATCCTACACTCCATCTCCAGTTCTCTCTAGTCCACCAGTAGAAACTGTAGACCCTTTTGCAAACTGATTGTTTAGATTATAGATAATAATTGAACTCATAAGTTCTGTATATTGTGACAAAGCCATAAATGTCCTATTAGGAGCTACTTGGTTTAAAGCTATATATTGTTTGCACTATCATCTGTGAATATTGGTCTCCCCCTTAAAGGAGAAGTATTGGAACCCTTCAGGGAATCTATAAGCCTGTAGGATAAAGACTGTAACAACTTGAATCTGCAGTGCTAGAAGGGAAGACACATGAACAACATGAAATAAACAAGAGAAGAAAGTGCCCCAAACAAACCAAGATACTACATTATTAGAATCCATGGTCAGCATAGGAGAAGAAATGTCAGGGAAGGAGTTTAAGATGTTTATAATTAAAATGTTCTGTGAATTAAAGGATGATATAAGAGAGCAAATACAGGCAGCAAAAGATCATTTTGATAAAGAGCTACATAGGTAAATATGGGAAGCAAAAGAGAACTTCAACAAGGAGAGAAAGATTCTGAAAAAGAATCAAACAGAAATCCTCAAAATGAAAGAAACAATAAACCAAATTAAAAACTCAATAGAAAGCATCACCAACAGATTAGATCACTTGGAAGACAGAACTTTAGACAATAGAGACAAATATTTAATTTTGAAAATAAGTTCACCACATAGTGAAGATGTTAAGAAACCATAAGCAGAATATCCAAGAATTATAGGATAACATGAAAAGACCAAATTTAAGAATTATTGTGAGAGAGAATTTCAAATCAAAGTAATGAACAATCTATTCAATAAAATAATACCAGAAAAGTTTCCAAATATGAAGAACGAATTGGATAATCAAATACAAGAGGCTTACAGAACACCAAAGGTACAAAATCACAACAGATCTACATCAAGACACATTATAATAAAAATTCCTAGTATACAGAATAAGGAGAGAATCTTAAAGCCACAAGAGAAAGGAATCAGATTACATACGTAATGTGGGAAATCAGTTAGGATCTCTGCAAACTTCTCAACCCAGACCCTTAAAGCTAGAAAAGCTTAGAACAACATATACCAAGCTCTGAAAGACAATGGATGCCAACTAAGAATCTTATATCCAGCAAAATTAAATTTTAGATTTGATGATGAAATAAAAACCTTCCAAGATAAACAAAAGTTAAGAGAATTTACAGCAAGAAAGCTTGCTCTACAGAACATTCTTGGCAAAATATTCCATGAGGAGGAAATAAAAAAACAACAACCAAAACCTGCAAAAGGAGGAACTACACTAAAGGAAAGGCCAAACAAAGGAGAAACCTAGTCCAGTTAAAAACTAAAAATAAAACAAAATGTCTTGGAATACAAACTGTGTCTCAATAATAACCCTGAATGTGAATAGTCTAAAATCATCAATTAAAAGACATAGGCTGAAGATTGGATTTTTTAAAAAGACCCAACAATATGCAGCCTCCAAGAGACTCATCTCATAGGAAAAGACATCCACAGACTGAAGGTGAAAAGATGGGAAAAAATGTATTACTCACATGAACTGTGTAAATAAGCAGGGATTTCCATCCTAATATCAGATGAAGTGAATTCAGCAAAGTTGCAGGATATAAAATCAACACCCATAAATCAAATGCATTTCTATACATCAGTGATGAACCTTCTGAAAGAGAAATCAGGAAAACTACTCCATTTACAATAGCCTCAAAAAATTTAAAATGCTTGGGAATCAATTTAACAAAAGAGGTGAAAGACTTCCACAATGAAAACTACAGAACACTAAAGAAAAAAATTGGAGAATATCTTAGAAGATGGAATAATCTCCCATGCTCCTGGATAGGCAGAATTGAAATTGTCAAAATGACCATACTACCCAATTGCTATACAGATTCAATGCGATTCCAATTAAAATCCCAATGGCATTCCTTATAGAAATAGAAAAAGCAATCATGAAATTCATTTAAAAGAATAAGAGACTCAAAATAGCCAAAGCAATCCTTAGCAAGAAGAGTGAAGCAGGGGCATCACAATACCAGATCTTAAACTATACTACAAAGCTATAGTAACAAAAATGGCATGGTACTGGCACCAAAATAGATATGTAGACCAATGGTACAGAATAGAAGGCACAGAGACAAACCCACTTAAATACAGTTATCTTATACTAGACAAAGGTGCCAAACATGTACACTGGAGAAAAGATAACTTTTTCAACAAATAGTGCTGGGAAAACTGGAAATCCATATGCAGCAAAATGAAACTAAACCCCTTTCTCTCACCATGCACAAAAACTCAACTCAAAGTGGATCAAGGACGTAGAAATTAGATGAGAGACATTGTGCCTAATAGAGGAAAAAATAGGCCCAAATCTTCATCAGGTCAGATTAGGCCCCTACTTTCTTAACAAGACTCCTACAGCACAAGAAATAAAATAAAAAATCAATACATGGGATGGACTCAAACTAAAAAAGCTTCCTCTCAGCAAAAAATAACAATGAATGAGGGGAAAAGAGAGCCTACATTCTGGGAGCAAATTTTTGCCACATGCACATCAGATAGAGCACTAATCTCTAGGATATATAAAGAACTCAAAAAATTTAACACCAAAAAACAAACAACCTAGTCAAGAAATGGGCTAAGGAGCTGAACAGGCATTTCTCAGAAGAAGATATACAATTAATCAACAAATATATGAAGAAATGTTCAATATCTCTAGCAATTAGAGAAATGCAAATCAAAACTACTCTAAGATTTAATCTCAAGCCAGTCAGAATGGCAGTTATCAAGAATACAAGCAACAATAAGTGCTGGCAAGGATGTGAGGAAAAACGTACCCTCAAACATTGCTGGTGGGATGGCAGATTGGTGCAAGAAAGCAATATATAGATTCCTTCAAAAACTTGGAATGGAGAATAAAATTATGGCATTTGCAGGTAAATGGATGGAGTTGGAGAACATCATGCTAAGTGAAGTAAGCCAATCCTAAAGAACCAAAGGCCAAAAGTTTTCACCAATTAGTAGATGCTGATCCATAATGGGAGTGGGGATGGGGAGCATGGCAGAAATAGAAGAACTTTGGATAGGGCAAAGGGGAGGTAGGGGAAGGGAGGAGGCATGGGGGTAGGAAAGACAGTGGAATTAAATGGACATCACTACCTTAGGTACACGTATGAAAACAAAAATGGTATGACCCTGTCTTGTTTACAACCAGAAAAATGAGAAATTATGCTCCGTATGTGTGCTATGACTTGAAATGCATTCTTTTGTTTTTATAAAATAAAACAAATAAAAATTTTTAAAAACCCTGCAAACTACAGCTGTTCTGGTTTGGATGTGGGGTGTCCCCCAAAAGCTCACATGTGAGACAATGCAAGAAGGTTCAGAGGAGAAATGTTTGGATTGTGAGAGTCTTAACCCAATCAGTGATTTAAGCCCCTGATAAGGATTAACTAATTGGTAACTGAAGTGGTAGGGTGTGGCTGGAGGGAATTGGGGCATGACTTTGGGTAAATATTTGTATCTGGCAAGTGGAGTCTCTCTCTCTCTTCCTCCTGATCACTGATGTGAGCTGCTTCCCTCCACCACACTCTCCCACCATGATGAATAGATGAATGGATAAAGAAACTGTGGTATATATACACAATGGAATATTACTCAGCATTAAAAGAGAATAAAATTATGGCATTTGCAGGTAAATGAATGGAGTTGGAGAACATCGCTAAGTGAAGTAAGCCAATCCCAAAAAAACAAAGGCCAAATGTTCTCTCTGATACATGGATGCTAATCTATAATGGGGGAGGCATGGGATGAGTGGAGGAACTTTGGATTTGGCAAGGGGGTGAAGAGGAGGGGAGGGGACATGGGGGCAGGAAAGATAGTGAATGAGATGGACATCATTTCTCTAGGTACAAGTATGACTTCACAAATGGTGTGACCCTACTTTGTATACAAATGGAGAAGTGAATCAAAGAAACCAAAAGCTGGTTCTTTTCAATAAAAATAATAAATCTGTAAGTAAACTATTCAAGAATAGAACAGGGAAGATGCCTCTGAAAGTGGGTCATCACTACCAATCCCAACTTGTACTCCATTTGTATATAATGAATCGAAGAGCATTCTCCTGTCATATATAACAGATTAGAACGGATAAAAAAAAAAAAAAGAAGAGAGAGAGAAATGGCCCATCAAAGGGGAATTTTTTTCCTATATTTTAGCTCAGTCCTTATCTTTCCCATGTCCATGATGGACATGCTATAAGAGTGCCGCCTTCAACTTGGACAATCCTCTTTGCCTGAAACAAAGAAGTTAAGAGAAGAACAAAGTTGACCAAGTTGTATGAAAGTACAGAATTCTTTTGTATTTTTCAGCTAATAAAATTTTAATCTACATGTACACTGACAAATAATCAGGATACTCCTTATCAATAATATCATTGAATATGTGTTGGATATCCATGGAAGCATATCTTTCTAATAAATCATTTTTATGACAAATAAATAAAATAAAATGTGTATTATAGATTAACTTTTTTATTTACTCATTTATAAAGAATAGTGTGTATGTGATAAATAGCATGAATCTTAGAAAGCACAATAAATTTTCTTGTAGTTCAAAAAATGTAATCATATTTTACAGTGTTTTTAAAGTTTTTAAATTGACATGTAAAAATTATACATATTTTTTGGGTACCTGTGTGATGTTTCAGTGAAGATATATATTGTGTGATGTTCAAGCAGGGTAAACATTTTTTATTTATTTATTTATTTTTTTGAGGGGGTGCTGGGAATTGAACCTAGGGCTTTGTGCATGTGAAGCAAGCACTCTACCAACTGAGCTATATTCCTAGCCCCTCTTTATTAACTTCTCTTAAGCATAAGCCTCTGCTTCAAATTCTGAACATTAAAAATTTCATGCAGACTCATCATATCCTACTTGATTTGGCCCTCACCATTTCTCAGAAAACTCATGTCACGTTTTTATTCCCAAAGATGAATAATACCTTGATCAATTACATTATGTAAATTTTCTTTTCTTTATAGGCATAAAAATATGGTTTATGTGCTGTGATTCACAGAGTAAATAATTTCATGGTTTGACGGGAAATCATAGGTCTGTGACTCAGAGTTGCCAGAATTTGTGATGTTAGATTCTAGAGACATAAAAATGTATCTGATGTACTTGCTATTTTAAAAGAATATTCTGTCCTGATCAGTGAAGACCAAATGGGCACAAAATCTTCACTCAGACATCATGTGGATTTTACTTTATCAAAAAATTCATGCAGAATTTGAAAAAAATATTTTAAAATTAAAAATCCAATATGAAAATGTTTTAAAGTCTGGCTTAAAGACTATTCTTTCCTTCTCCATTTGCATGTTAACATTTTTATAAAATGCCTCTTACTTCAGTCACAAATATTAACTGCCTACTGTGTATCTGGAATCATTCTAAATGCTTATATACATCATTAAATGAAACTGACAAAACTCCTTGTACTTTTCCATTTGGAATTTATGTTCCAAAAAAGATGGATGGGGAGAGGGAACAAATAATGTGTAATGAGGAAGTTACATAGTATATTTGAAGGTTATAAGAAATGGTGAGGGGAGCAAGGAAAGAGATTAGGAGAATTAAATATTAACAATAAAAATTTTAATTAGGGTGGGTCAAAGAAAAATCTTAAGAGAATTTTTAAAATATTTAAGCCAAATAACACTGGAAATACAACTTATCAAAATTTAAGGGATGTAATGAAAGTGCATAGAGGGAACTTAATAACATTAGATACATATATTAGAAAAGAAGAAAAATATAAAGCCAATCACCTAAATTTTCACTCTAGGAAACTACAGAAAGGATAACAAATAAATCTTAAATCAACAGAAAAATCAATGAAATTAAAAAAAAACAGGCAAATACTAGAGGAAAATCAATGAAACCAAAAGCTGGTTCTTTTCAATAAAAGTAATAAATCTGTAAGTAAACTATTCAAGAATAGAACAGGGAAGATGCCTCTGAAAGTAGGTCATCACTAACAATTTCAGGGACATTTAAAAATAATATTGGAATACTATAAATAATGCTACTTCCAATTTAGATGAAATGGACAGATTCCTTGAAAGATATAAACTACCAAAAATCACAGGAGAACTAGTTCATCTGAACAAGTCTATCTTGATCAAAGAAATTCAATCAATTAAAAATGTCCTCCCCAAAATAAAAAAAAGCTTCAAGCCCAGATAATTTCACAGATGAATTTTACCAAACATTGAAAGAAGAAATATTACTAAATCTCTACAATTTCTTCCAGAAAATAGAAGCACAAGAATGTCTCTTCACTCATTTATGAGGTTGACATTACCCTAATAACAGGCTAAAACCCTTGGTGACTCAATTTGCCACCCCTCCAAGGAGAATTTTTAATTTAAGAGTAAAGATTTGATTTCTACTAATGTGACTCTCATTCTCCATGGTACCTGGATGACCTTGGACCCCTTTAATTATGTGACACAGGGGGCTCTGGGCAAAATGCTGGTCTTTGAATTATAGGTCAGGAAAATATGAAGAATCTTAAGTAATACAGGACAAAAGTGAGCAAACCAGTTTATTGACTTCATTTGTTAAAAAGATTTGAAAACTCCAAGTGTGCTCTTGATAACATTAGAGGTATTTAGCTTTTATTTCCCAAAGCTAAAACCTAGCATTGGCCTGAGTACACAGCTCTTTCATAAGCCCCACCTCTCCTCCTGGCCCTGGAACTTCCTGTGTGTGGTCTGACCGGCCCTGCTCCCTTCTTCCTACTTCCCTGGTTTCCCCTCCTTCTCTTACATCCTGGTTCTTCTCTCTCCCCTCCTCTGCTGCCACCCACAGTTTTGGCACAGACAGCATCATCCAGATGTGTTGGTGTCCCCATATCAAACATCCAGATATCTGGATACCATACAATGGACTGAATTTTCCATTTTTCTTCTAAGAGTTTGTAATTAAGACAGAGTCTTGGTATTATCTGGTTCAGCTCTTGGAAATTGTCACATTATCTTTAAAGAATAAAACAGACCTGAGGGTGAGGGAATCCATTGAGTTTAAAGATATCACCCTAAACTTGACCTTTGCAGTCAGTTTTACTGAGATCCAAACATGTGTGAAATCTGTATCTGCATACTAAAATGCCTTTTGTTTAGAAATTCAGCCTTTGAGGGGGTGAGGTCAGGAACAGTTGGGGAATTGTTTCTCCTTTGTAATATCCTAAGAACTTATCCCAGAGAGGGGTAGGAGGATAAACTTCCTTTTTAAAAGCTATTAACCATATCCTTGGAAAAAGCAGAAACTTGGACCAAATGAGACAATGCAATAGAATTCCATGTTCTCTGATGACCAGGGAAAATACAGATGCTGAATATATACCATGGACCACATCATTTCCATTTGACTTTTGCAAATATGTAACACCATATCTGGGAATTTGAATTAATATTTTTTAAAAATCTGCTGTGGAAATTACAAATAAAACAACAATTATTTCTAAGAGATGTATGTGGACTTTATAATACAGTACTCTTGAACATCAGATTAATTTAATTCATAAAATCTGTTAAATTTCATAAGCAAATGACCACTTTTATCCCTGTTCTTCCTAGAAAAATTACCCCAAAAATTCCACAAACAAAATCTCATGCAAGGTTGAAGAAATTCTTGATATAAAATTTATAAGAATTATTTATTTCACTGGCACTAGTGGAAGATTGCAAGAATTATAGATATTTACAATCTCAAGATAGTTTTTAAAATTTTATGCTTCAGGTGCTTGGCTGCTTACACATAGCATATTGAAGTCCAGAGATCTAATATACACTTCCTACTGCAACTATTTTCCATTCTTCATGTAATTTAAATTTTCAGATGTGTTTGTAAAACACAAAAATGAGTATGACAAATTTCACAGATTAGTGATCAAGCAAGTAGCTTTCAGCTTCTGTGCTATATCTGTTCTACTGGGCTGACTAATTTGAAAATATCACCTTGGCCATTTTAAATTCTGAATAAGCAGAACAGCTTGAGTAAAACATTTATGATAGCAACATCTAGGGTTGTTTGCAACCAAATATTCTAGAGTAGGGGTTCTATTTAACTGGAGGGCAATTATTTTTTAAATGAATCATATTTTACCTTTTACAGATATATCTTGCTATAATAGCTTGAATCTGAAATGTCCCCCAAAAGTCCATGTGTTTAAGTCTTGGTCTCCAGAGTAGCACTGTTGAAAACTGGTGGAAGTCTAAGAGATAGGGCCTAATGAGAGTTCTTTAGGTCATGGGAGGTGGAGCGGGCAGGCATGCCCTTAAAGGGAATATAGGATCCTAGTCTCCTCCCCATTCTCTTTTGTTTCTAAACATGAGGTGAGCAGGTTTTGTTCCACCAAGTTCTCCTGACACCAGCCCCCAAACAACGCAGCCAACCAATCATGGGCTGAAACCCCCCAAACCATGACCCAAAATAAACATTTTCTCTTTACGAGTTGCTCTTCCTCCTCAGTTCCAGGCAATCACCACTCCACTTTCTGTTTCTGGGGTTTGATTACTTTACATACCTCATACAAGTGGATATAGTTCTCTGGGTGACTCCCTATTATGTCATAATAATCAACATTAACATGAACTCACTATATTTTTACGACCTAGCTGTGGTAGACTTGGTGAACTGATTTGCTCAACTGTGACTTTTGCTGTTGCACCTAACTGAACTCTAGATTTTGGGAAACCAAAAATAGTACATCTTTCTTACGCTCACAACTGAGTTCTGGGTATGATTTCAGTTCTGCCACTTAGACCCATTTGTAAGATTTGGAGGCAAAAGTGAAACAGAGGCTGTAATTGCTGGTGCTTTCGGGAGTTGCAAGCAAAGAGAGAAAGAGACATAGGTCTTTCTACAATGACATTTCAGTGTCTCACATTAGTTTTGTGGGTGTCAAAAGCCAGTTGTGGTAGTGTTGGTAACAAATGGAATCAGCCTTCTATTATGCAGTTGCCGATTCTATTGGTGTCAAGAGGCAGTTGGAGCAGTAAATCCAGGAGCTTCCTGATCCTACCTGTAGCAGCCAATTACCCCTTAACTTACCAATTCACAGACCCTCCTGTTTCCCCAATTTCCTGATTTTAGTAGAGGGTAGCTATTTTGCTAGAAGATCAGTTTAAACCTTTTATTCTAGAAGTCTTTCATAGAGCCCCAGCATTGAGAACATTTCTTTTCAAGCTTTGCAGCAAATTTTTGTTTTTTACTTGTGGCTAAGATCTTTTTTTTTCATTTGTTCTCTTTAGATATACCTATAATTTCGACATATTATATATATATATGGAGTATAACTTATTCTAATTAGGATCTCATTCTTGTAGTTATACATGGTGTGGATTTCACTGGTCGTGTATTCATATATGAACATAGGAAAGTTGTGTCTGATTCATTCTACTATCTTTCCTATTCTCATCCCTCCTCCCTTACCTTCATTCCACTTGGTCTCATCTAAAGAACTTCTATTCTTCCCCTTCCCACTCTCCCTTGATGTGGGTTAGCATTCACATATCAAAGAGAACATTTGGCCTTTGGTCTTTTGGGATTGGCTTATTTCACTTAGCATGATATTCTTCAGTTTCATTCATTATTGGCAAATGCCACAATTTCATTCTTCTTAATGGGCACCTAGATTGGTTCCATAGCTTGGCTATTATGAATTAAGCTGCTATAAACAATTGATGTGGCTGCATCACAGTAGAATGCTAATTTTAAGTCTTTTGGATATATACCAAGAAGTGGGATAATTGGGTCAAATGGTGGTTTCATTCCAAATCTTCTAAGGAATCTGCAGACTGCTTTCCAGAATGGCTGCACCCATTTGTACTCCCACCAGCAACATACGAGTGAACCTTTTTCCCCACATCTCTACCAACATTTATGGTTACTTATATTCTTGATAATTGCCATTCTCACTAGAGTAAGATGGAATTTCAGTGTAGTTTTAATTTGAATTTCTCTAATTGCTATAGATGTTGAACATTTTTTTGATATTTGTTGAACATTCATATTTCTTCTTCTGTGAAGTGCCTATTCAGTTCTTTTCCCCATTTGTTGATTGGGTTATTTTATTTATTTATTTATTTTTGGTGTTAAGTTTACAGCAATTTTTTTAAGCATCTAATTCTCCATAGTAAACAACTTTTCACTTAAAATCACCAAAGTAGTTCTTATTCCTCCAACTGGCCCTTGGCTGATACACCAGCTGAAAAGATTGTAGGCTATTTTAACTAGATTCCAGCTTCAATGCCTCTTCCTCTTCCCTCAGTTTATTAGATGCCTTTGGCTTTAATTAATAACAAGCAGAGATGGAAACCCATGATAAGTCATTTTAATGCTAGTCTCATCAATTGCTCTGATTGAACTACCACAGAAAAACAAACTAGCATTTTAGAATTTTTTCATTGTAATTTTGAAATACCATACCAAAACTAGTATTTCATCTTTTCAAGTACATATTCAGAATTCATATTTTTTAAAAATCTAATATAATTAAAACTGGAATAGATTTTAAACAGAAAGTAAACTTATATAAAAATGTAAGTATTCAATATACATTCTACTTATTAAATGATAATATTAATAGAATATGTTTGAAAAATATATAAAATAGGATAATATAAAAATAGCAAACATTTAAAACAAAATATTACTTCAGCTATTTTTTAAATGCAACCCTAAAGGACAAAAGGCAAGGGCACATGTACATTAAAATGTCAGCTATTTTGGGCTGGGATTGTGGCTCAGCGGGTAGAGCGCTTGCCTCGCATGCGTGAGGCCCTGGGTTCGATCCTCGGCACCACATACAAAGCAATAAAATAAAGACATTGTGTCCATCTACAACTAAAAAAAAAATTAAAAAAAATTCTTTAAAAAAAAAAATGTCTTCCTGGGTTTGTATTACTGCTCTGCCTTGTGTAACTTCCAGCAAGCTATTTTGTGTGAATTTTTTGTCTTGCCCCCAAATTCTGATTCTTTGCTTTTAAGTAGAATACTGAGGAGATATGCCAATCCAAACATTTTGCTCTAGCTACATCTTCAAGTAATCCTCTCTCTAATCACATAATTTTAAATAAATATTTTTGAAGACTTCTTGTAGGGAGGATTTGGAGATGAAATCTTTACATGAGAGTGAGTTGTTCTTGTTTAAAAACAGCATTTCTAGTTTGCCTTTCTCTAGTTTCACTGGGTATAGATGGAGATAATGATTTGGGATTACTATATCAATTTTGATACTACTATATCTACTTTACATTCTTAAAAATCTTTTAACTGAAATAAAATGTATTCCTTTAATAGAAGGTTTGTGGTACCCTAATAATGCCTGTTTGATAAAACTTATAGAGATAGGAAGTGAATACACCTATAGACTGTATATCATTTTTGTCTTTTCACACACATTTAACAATCAGTCATGCAACTTCATCTTAGCGTATAATTTATTCAGATTTCAGATGCTTTAAAATACCAAGATAGACCCACAAAAATGCAATTCTCCAAACATCTCCCATATGGACTTCCTCCTACTACCCATTTCTCTGTTCTTCTTCCTCACTCTTCCTGGCATTATGTTCAAGGATTACACTTTCCTTCCTTTTTTAAAAATGAAATGTCTTCTAAGAAAAACCTTTTATTATTTCTTGTCACTTTAAGCACTTAGGCTTCACACATTTCCTCCTGTCTTTTCCCTCCCTCCCTCCCTCCCTTCCTTCTTTTCTTCCTTCCTTCCTTTCTTTTTTGTCCCAGTAAGAGAGGTGCCCTCATTTCTCACCTACTTCCGACTCTTTTCCCTCTGGCCTCCTGGAAGCCTCACTCCAATAATCTCCATCCCTCTTCCTAAATGTTTAACTTCTATTTCTAAATACAGTCATCCTTCAGTGCCCATGGAGGATGGTTCCAGGACTCCTCACAGACACCAGCTCTGGATGATCAAGGCCCTTTCATAAAGTGGCTTACTGTTTCATATAACCTATGCCCTTCATTCCATATACTTTATATCATCTCTTGATTACTTATAATATCTAATACAATGTAAATAGGTAATGCAATGAAAATACTATGTTCATAGTCATTATATTGTATTGTTTAGGGGAGAATGACAAGAAAAATCTGTACCAGGTTAGTACCAATGCAATTTTTTGAATATTTTTATCTACTTTTAGTCGAATACACATGCAGAAACCTGCAGATACAGAAGTCCAACTGTATTTCAGTTCTCATACTGTAAAATGTCATCTTTTCCTATTCATCTTCTGTTACAAAAGCAGTACAACATGGGAATTCCAAATAGTTAGCCTGGTGCCCATCTTCCTGGGTTTGTATTACTGCTCTGCCTTGTGTAACTTCCAGCAAGTTTCTCATCTCTGATATAATATGCTGATAATTTTGGGGGAGGATACCTGGGATTGAAATCAGGGACACTCAATCACTGACTAAGACAGAGTCTTGCTGAGTTGCTTAGCACCTCACTTTTGCTGAGGCTAGCTTTGAACTTGCAATTCTCCTGCCTCAGCCTCCCGAGCCACTGGGATTTCAGCTGTACACTACCATTCCCAGCTTGCTAACAATAATATTATTATTATTTTCTTATTATTTTCATTTTCAAAATATTGACCATGTTCCCCATTTTATTTTGTTTTGTGATCTCTTGTCCTCACCAAATGTAGGAGGTTTGAAATTTAATGTCACAGCATAGATTTTTATTTTTTAAAATTTTTTTCCCACTTTTTTTTTGTGGTGCTAAGGATTGAACTCAGGGCCTTGTGCATGTGAGATAAGCACTGTACCAACTGAGCTATATCCTCAGTACCCCCACACACATTTTCATTGGTACATTATAGTTGCACAAAATGATGGAATTTGTTTTTGTATATTCATACATGCACACAGTATAATAATATAATTTAGCCAATTACTCCCCAGTACTTCCCTTCTCCCACTCCTCCTCTTACTCCTTGGTTCCTTTCCTCTACTGATCTCCCTTTGATCTCATGGAAGTGAGATTTACCCCCACCTTTCTTTTTCCTCTCTAGCTTCTGCATATGAGAGAAAACATACCTCCCTTGACCTTATGAGTTTATTTAGCTTAACATAATGGTCTCTAATATGATCAGTTTTCTTGAAAATTACATAATTTTATTTTTCTTTATGACTGAATAAAACTCCATTTTGTATATATATATATCACATTTTATTTATCCATTCATCTGTTCATGGATACCTAGGGTGATTCTATACTTTGGCTACTGTGAATTGTGCTGCTATAACCATGGGTATGCACTGTAGTATGATGACTTTAATTCTTTAAATACCAATGAATTGCATAACTGGGTCAAGTGGTAGTTCTATTTGTAGTCTTTTGAAGAACTCCTTACTGCTTTCCATAGTGGTTGTATTCATTTACAGTCCCACCAAACATAAAAGTATTCCTTTTTCTCCGCATCCTCTCCAGCATTTATTATTTGTATTCTTGATGACTGCCATTCTGATTGGAGTGAGATGAAATCTCAGTGTATTTTTTTATTATTATTTTCCTTATTTGCTAATGCTGTTGAATGTCTTTATATATTTGTTGATCATTTGTATTTCTTCTTTTGAGAAGTGTGTTTAATTCATTTGCCCATTTATTATTGGGTTAATTTTTCATGTAGTTTTTTAAGTTCTTTATATATTCTAGATAGTAATTCTCTGCCAGAAAAGTAACTAGCAAAGATTTTCTCCCATTCTACAGATTCCTTATTCACATTTTTAATTGTCGCTTTTGCTGTTCAGAAGCTTTTTAATTTGATGCCATCTATTTATTAACTCTTAGCATTATTTCCTGAGTTTTAGGGGTCCTATTGAGAAAGTTGTTACCTGTGCCTATATGCTGGAGTGTTGACTCTATAGTTTCTGCTAGAAGTTGCATAGTTTCTGGTCTAATTCCTTGGTCTTTGACCCATTTTGAGTTTATTTTGTGCAGGTTGAGATATAAGAGTCTAACCTTATTCTTCTACAGATGAATAATCAGTTTTCCGAGCACGATTTGTTAAAATGCCTGTCTTTTCTCCAATATATGTTTTAGACACCTTTGTCAGGACCAGATGACTATGTGGGTTTGTCTTTGTGTCTTCCATTCTGTACCATTGGACTATATGTTTGTTTTTATGCCAGTATCATGCAGTTTGGGCATTACTATAACTCTGGAGGTAGGTATAGTGATGCCTCCAGTATTGCTCTTTTTGGCTTAGAATTTCTTGGGTTATTCTGGCCCTTTTATTCTATCAAATGAATTTTAGGTCTAATTTTTCTAGATCTGTGAGGAATGTCATTGGTATTTTAATAGGAGTTGCATTGAATCTGTATATTGATTTTAGTAGTATGGCCAATTTTTTATGGTAAGAAATGTTTATTGCACTAATATGTGCTGCATTACAAATCTATATTTTTAAATTTTCATTGGTTCTTTTTAGTTATATATGATAGTACAATCCATTTTGATATAATTATACAAGCATGAAATATATCTTATTCTAATTAGGACCCCATTCTTGAAGATGTACACAAAGATGGGATTCACTGGGGTGTATTCACACATGTACAAGGAAAATTATGTCAGATTCATTCCACTTTCTTTCTTTTTCCTATCCACCTCCACAGTATGGCCATTTTAACAATATTAATTCTATTTGTGAACATGGGTGTTCTTTCCATCTTCTTTTGTCTTCTTCAATTTCTTTCTTCAATATTCTGTAGTTTTCACTTCCTTGGTTAGATTTATTCCTAGATATTTAATTTTTTGAGGCTATTGTGAGTGGAATTATTATATATATTTTTAAAGTTGCAATTTTATTTTCCAGAAGGGCATTTAACTTGTTTATGTGCCTCCATTACTCCATAATTAATCACACACTGAAATTGTCCCTCAAATAAATAAGAAAAGGGGCTGATTTTAAAGGTTGCTTCCAGCACATCAAAACTTTGTTTAAACCTTCTTTTTATATGTCTCATTACATCTAAGAGAACAGAAGGAAACTCAAGTTAGCCTATATCCTATTGAGAGCCTTCTTGGTTAAAAAGAGTACCTAGCAGGCTTAGCCTTAGAACCTGAGAGCGAAATATTTATCCTACAGTTCAATTTCAAAGGCAATGAAGTGGGGCCTACAAGGTGATATCTGACCTCAGCCACAAATTCAAGGAAATGATTTTTCTCTATAACTGCTGTGTGTATCTTTCTGAGGGCTACATTAGAACAGGAAAACTATCATGAACAGCATTTCATATATTCTCAATCTGTTAGGAGGATGACTATCTATAATGTTTTCCATTGCATGTGTCACTGTTCAAATATGAGGTAACCCCCAAAACCTTCTGTTAATGCAGGATTATTCAGAGATGAAATTATTAGATTATGAGAGCTGTAACTTCATCAATCCATTCTAGTTTGAATGAACTAACTGGGTGGTAACTGAAGGCAGCTGGGGCATGGCTGGAGGAAGTGGGTCATTGGGAACCTGCCCCAGAAGGGTTTGTCTTCCTTGCAGCTCCTTCTCTCTCCTTCTCTCTACTTCCTGGCTGACATGAATGAACAGCACTCCTTTACCATACCCTTCCCCTCAGATGCTCTGCCTAACTTTGGACCCAAAGAAATGCAGTCAGCTGACTGTGGACTAAAACCTCTGAAAGAATGAGCCCAAATGAATTTTTCCTCCTTTCAGGTGTTCTTGTTGGGTATTTTGGTCACAGTGATGATAACTGACTAACACAGCATGTTATTTTAACATACATATAGAAAAAATACATATTTACCAAAACTAAAAGCCTATGATTTTGTAATAAATATAACCTTAGAATACTCATTTTAACTGAAAAGTCAGTATCAAGCACATTCTTCAAAGTAACTGACACACTGACTCACAGAAAGGAGCAAAACATAGATTTGAAGAGTTAATCCCTGATTACTGAGTTTTTTCTCAGCATGGAGTGTGAAAGGATTAAAGTTATTTTTGTCATTCCTCTAACTCTGCTTTTCTGAGGTCTGAGGTCTTGCTTCACTTAAGATACTGAAACAGAACTGCAGGGTAAAAGGTTAAATCAGAGACTACTGTGATTAGATGAGACTTCTAAGAAAATCCATCAAGTCTAATGAGACTGGGCTCTGAGATGGGAGGGGAGATAATTAGGCAGATTGTGGGTGAAAAATTATTTGTGTCTAAAGAAAAAATGTTTGTTGAGAGTTTCTTTCCTTGTAAAATCATTCAAAACTCATCTCTTCTCCCCTTTATTCTCCTATTCCTTTCTCTAGAAAACACTATTCATAAACATTAATTAGACAATTAAATATTTGGAATGTACAACTTCCCTGAACATAATAATCATCACAGGTGCTCAGTAAGAGAGCACAGCTTATGAAAGAGTGAAGACATCTTGTCCTCTGGGTAACTGTGACACAGAGCTCAGATGGAGGGATGGGTACATACCACAACACCAAAGCAAACTGATGGTCAGCCACTGAACTGCAGTTGACATGAAACATCATTTTAGGGTTGTGATTATTGTATTTTCCCAGAGGCATATGAAAATAAATGAATGTAATATACTCATGACAGAAATATGGGAAGTAAATAATTCATGTATTAAAAGAACACAAATATCTGCTTTTATTCTTGAAAACATATCTGTTCATTGCACCAAATATACTGATGAATGTCTGATAAAATACATTTTGTAGTAGCTTACAAAATGAACTTCTAGAACATGAATCCATCCAATTATCACACAGATAAACATATGGGATTTTACAAGCATTTCAGGGATCTCCTTTGTGCTGAATCCCATTAGTTTCCATCACAAAGGTAACTGCTCAGCTACTACTGTCTATCATCAAAAATTAGTTTTGACTGTTGTTGAACTTTAAATAAATGGAATCATACAAAGTGATGTAAATAGTCTCTTGTGTGTCTGGCTTCACTCAATATTATGTCTATGAGGTTTATCCTCAATTTCACAGTAACTTTCACTGTTGCTTAGTTGTCTTATGGTAGGTATCAAAATTTATTTCTCCAATCCTTTGAAGGGTTTTTTACTTGCTTAAATTATTATGAATAAAAAACTGCTGGGAACATTATGCTACCTGTCTTCTTATATACACATATAAACATTTGTCTTGGGAATAAACTTAGAAGTGGAATTACTTAGTCAAAACTTATGTGTGCTATTGCTACAATCTGGGTCTTATGTATCCTCCAAAGGTTCATGTGGTAAAGGCTTGGTCTCCAGTGTAGCACTATTGGAAGGTGGTAGGAAACTTTAAGAGGTGGGTGCTAGTGGGAGGTCTTTGATTCACTGAGGGCATGTCCTCAATGGGAATAATGATACCCCAGTCCCTTTCTCTTTCTCCTTTCTTGCTCCCTAGCCATGAGGTGGGGAGTTTTGCTCCATGATGTGCTGCCTCATCACAGACCCAAAGCAATGGGGGCCAATAGATTATGAACTAAAACCTCTAAAACTGTGAGCCAAAATGAACCTTTTAGTAAGTTGATTATCTAAGTTATAGAATGGAACACTGAGTAACACAACTGCCAGTTTTCCAAAGTGTTTTTTTCAAATCTAAATTTTTCCCAGCAATAAATTAAAGTGCTAGTTATTCTACATCCTCACCAACTCTTGGCATTGTCAGGCTTTAAATTTTAGCCATTCTGGTAAATGTATAATAGTGTTCATCATGTTTTAACTTGTGTTTCCTTGTATACAAAGTAGTTGAGCATATTACTTTTTAAAATGATTCTTGACCATTCAGGTGTGTTCCAGTGGTAACTTCTGATTCAAGGTTTTTCCCATATATTAATTAGATTCCCCTTTCTCTTGTTGTTTGTTAGACTTCATTAACAATTTGGATTCATCCTCTGATGAATATGATATATTATAAATATTTCCTTGCCCGTATAATGTTTTTTGTTCACTTCATTATACCTTACTAAAAGGGGAGCTCTTAATTTTAGTGAAATCAAATTTATTAAATTTTTCTTTTATGTTTATTGCTGCTGGTTTTCTGCTTATTTAGTCTTTGTGTAATGAGTCCTTGCCTATATCAAAATCACAAAGGTATTCTTTCTCTTATATTCTAAAAGTTTTATTGTTTTTTTTTTCAATTCCACCTGAGTTTGATATTTTTGGATGGTCTGAGATGGGGATCAGTGTTCATTTTTTTTCCTCCCAGGATTATCCATTTGATCTAGAAATATATAGAGATAAGATCATATGTTGCAGTAATATTTTGTTTTTAATCAGTGCATAAGTATGTGTATATCTGTACATGGATTACCCATTCTGTTTCATTAGCCTACTGTCTGTTGTTACACTAATATAATGCTGTTGATTTTATCTTTTAAAAAGACTAGACAACTAGCAGCATCAATCCTCTAACTTTGTTCTTTAATGTTACCTTGTCTGTACTCAGTTCTCTGCATTTTGATATAAATTTTAAACTCAATTTTGGATTTCCTTTCAAAACACTACTGGAATTTTGTCTGGGATTGTATTAAATGTATACATCAACAAAGGGACAAGTGAGATTAATGTATTATTAAACATCTTTTTCCATGATCACAATATATTATTCCTGAGCCAGATATTCTTTCTCACTAATGATTTTAGGACTTTGTTGTTCTATGGTATCTTTCATTAGTCTTATTCCTAAGTCTTTGATCATCAATATTTTCATTTTAAAAATTAATTTTCAAAACTAAAATAGCTTAAACTTCATCCTAAATAGTGGGCTACTAATATAGAAATAGCATTGACTTTTTGGATATTGATTTTATATCACTGAAGTTTCTACATTCACTTATTAATTCTAATAGTTTTATCTTTAGATTCTTTTGGCTTGTTTACATACATAATCATGACAACAGGAAATGACAATATTTTAATTTTCTTTAAATTTTGTATTTGATTTCCTTTCCTCAACCAGATTCAACCAGTTCAGATTTTCTTATAATGTTGAATAGGAATTGTTAGGTCTTCAATCTCACTCAAAAGTCTTTCCATATTTTATCATTAAATATGAAGTTATTGTAAGTGTTTAGTAACTATCCTTCATAAGGCTGAGGAGAATATATTCCTACTTTTACAAGGATTGTACTTATAATTAACAAGTAACAAAAGTTATCAAATGTTTAAAAAAAGACAGTAGATCTATGCTCAACATTGCAAATAACATTGATTTGTGTTAAGCTGACTTTGCATTTGTAGAATAAATCACTCAGATAAAGATGTACTTACCATCTTTTAAATATATAAATAGAATTATTTGACAATATTTGATCCATTATATTGTTCATCCTGAAATTGCCTTGAAATTCCATTTTCTTAGGATTTTCTTGTCAGGTATGTGTATCAAACTTATGCTGCCTTTGTCAAACAATCTGGAGAGTGATTTCTTCTTTCTTTATTCCTCTGTATATATTTTCACAATATCTAGCATTAGTGCACAATATTTAGAGTTATTTCAATCTTAAATACTTAGAGTAATTATCAACAAAGCATTCTTGGCTGAATTTTGTGTGTGTGTGTTTGTGTAAAGTTTTAAATTATGGATTCAATTTCTTTAATAAATTTTGAATTATTCAGCCTTTAAATTTCTTCTTAAGTCAATTTTTTAACTTTTTTTTTTTTTTTGGCTGTTTTTCCCAAGGAATTTGTCCACTTTATCTATTATTGAATATTTTTCTATATCATGAATAATACTCATTTTCCTTCAATATCTGTTTCATCTGATATTTAATTTGACTTAACAAAGTTCATTTTGTTAATGTTTGCATAATATATTTTCCACTATTTTCTCATCTAACAGTTATTTGTACTTATTTTAAGTTGTATCTTTTACAAATGGTTAAGAGTCAGGTTATGTCTTTTAGTGCAGACTGAGGAGCTTTGTCAGTTTAATTGATGCATTATGCATGCATTGATTTGCATTGGATATTGCAAGTGCTACACTGAAGTTTAAATTCTACACTTTACCATTTGTTTCTACATGACCCCCTGTTTTATGCTTTCAACATTCTCTGCTCAGCTCCTATTGAGATCAGTGTGAACTGGCAGAGAATGTGATAGGAGGAAGCAATAGACCTGTATTGCTTACTTTAATGTGTTTTCCTTCCTTCCCAAATATTGACCCCACAACTTCTCTCTGTTTACTTATTCTATTATATATTTAAACAGCTGGGGCTTCATTTATGATTTTGTTTTCTAATTTTACCTAACCGTTATAGTATTTTTTGTGATGGCAACTTTGGTCTGATCTCTACTTTCATTAGTCAAAAACTTTAATTAGTTCAATATGCTCTCCCTTCCAAAAAATATTGAACAATGATAAATATTTATTAAGAAATAAATTTAATATTTACTTATAAAAGAATGCATTGTGTTACTATACATTGAAACCCTATAGCTGAAATCAATAAATCACAGTTGCCTTTTTATTGGATCAGATAACATGAAATATCAGTAGATCTGGAATAAGAGGTTTTATTTTCTTATCTAAAAGCAACTTAAGACTTTTTATATATTTATAATATTAACTGTGTTAAACAGAAAAAGAAATTCTTAAAATAAAATTATAGTTGAATAATTGCTTGATATAGCACTCATTAAACAAAACTAATTGATGGGCCACTAAACCTCTACCTCAATTTTTCTATAACTTATTTGGGGTGACAAGAAGTAGGGGGACATTGCAAAATTTTTAAAAAGTGCAATCTTCTGTGAAATATCATTTCCATGGTGTTTGGGTAAACACTAATCAGTGCCTAGGAAAACTTGCAGTGAGATAAGGACTCTAAAGAATATGATTAACAAAGAAAATGAAGAGGAGAAGTTGGTCACTTATCTCCAAACTTTAGATGAAAATCAAAGCAGAGTGACCTTGGTTGTAAATAATGTACTCATAAAACATCCGAAGAAATCCATCTGCACTGTGGGCATGCAAACTATCTCAAGATTTTCCCTGCTTGCTGGTGTCTTCCATTGTATTCTATTCTGCTGCCACTGAGGAATGCATGAGTAACAAAATGTATGAGTAACAAAATGTTGAACACCTCTCCATTGAGTTCTCCAAATTCTTTCTTTGGGATGGTAAACAATGTGCTTGGTATGTTGGAAGTCCTGGGGTTGAACACATGGTGAAGAGAAAAATATTTGCACATGAAAGAAACTCAAGCAAGTCATAAAGGCAACATGTAATGCCATAGAAATTAGCAACGGCAGTTGGAATATAAACAAGGTTAAAAAGATGAGTGATATATATAATTAGCATAATTACAGCTTATAAACCACTTTTGCCTACATTATCTCATACGATCCTAGCAATAACCCTCTAAGCAAGATATTATCTTCAACATTATTGAAACTATTATTGGTAGAATCAAGAGACATTGAATTGTAGGCTCAAATGCAGGTCTTCTTAGACCTTTACTTAATCCTCCAGTATTGGTAACCATTGGTCAATGACAGCCATTAGCTGCCACAGGAGGGATAATATAAAGAATAAAACTGAAATGGTTATGGTGGTTGTGTTAGTTTTGTCACTGCAGCAAAATATTTAAGATAATTACCTTATAAAGAGAGGTTTATTTTGGCTTATATATTTTGAAATTTCCAGACTTTGACTGATTTGTCCTGTTGCTTTGTACCTGTGGCAAAATAGCAAGTCATTGTGGGAGCATGAGGTGAATCAAAATTACCCACCTGACGGCCAGGAGCAAAAGTTAAAGAGGCTGTAGAATCCCATGGTACCTTCAAGAGCATGCCACCCTTGATGTTAGCACCACCTGGATGACCAAGCCTTCAACACATAGACCTCTGGGTGACATTCAAGATATGAATTATAGCAGTGATCATGGAGTTTATGAATCATTAAAAAGGTATAACATAAATCAAATTATCACAATACACAATGATAAAATCTTTGATTGAGAAAGTGTGGAGAAAGGACAAATGAGAGGGATTAAAATCAGATTTGGAAGAGAGGGAGATGGTCAAGGAAGTCTTCCCAGAAAAAGAGACTTCAAAGATGAAAACAATAAAACCAAAGGGTTAGGAAAACACAATCTGATTGAGGAACTGAAAGGATGTTATCTTAGATGAAATATAGGAATGTAGGGGTTCAGTGGCCATGCAGAATGCTAGACACTTCAAAGTTTGCATTGTTACCTTGTACTATAGAACTAATAAAAGAATACTTCCCATTATTATCATATTTAAGAACTTTAAAAGGAACACTAGTAAGTGTACTAGACTCTATTAACGGATTGCAGTTCTTAAAAAAAATAATGTGTGCTTCATTTCTAAATATAAGCTATTGATAAAAATTTTTAAAGGACTGATTTACTCAGATGATTTGAATGCCTTGTAGAGATAAACAGAGACCTAGTAGATTCTTGATACATATTTGTGGTGTTAAATTGTCAGAAATTTTTAATGAATGCCAGAAGCAGGACATAGAACATATCCTGGGAGGACCAGGCAAAGCCCAGAATTAGAACTCTTGGTAAGATTAGTGCCTGTGGCACTTCACCAGAGCACTGTCCCAAATAGTCAACAGGAAGTTAACTAGGCAAGAATCAGAACTCAAATCCTAAGAAACAAGTTGGAAAAATTATGAATTATTATGCTTGAACCACACAGGAAAACAGATGTTGAAACAAGGAAAGCTCTCAGACTCTGCCTTTTTAAAGTGAAGCTACACAATCCCCAAATCACCAGGTAAAGCCCTCTGAGGGATTGGTTAGTGATCTAAGAGGACCCTGGTCTCTTTCAGTTAAGGAATTGCACTCAGCATGTAAATCCCATTTCTAAGCCATTTTTTAGATGTGTTGCCATCTTAGAGAACTCTTCTGGGAAAAGTATGTTCCTGAGAGCAGAAAATGGTCCATTCATTGAGTAGCTGTTGCAGTAGGACAAGGTTAAACTAGAAATGGGCCACTTTTACCTGAATTTCACCAGCATCAGCAAACACAGTGAGCAAGCAGTACCTTGAGATAATACAATATACTGTTCTTAAGGCAGGATAATCAGGAAATAGCCACACCCATGTCATTCATTTCCTTTACTCATAATTCAGCATCCCTTTTCATCACAGAGTAGAACTCACTGTGTTGCTTCCAGGCACCTTCCAGGAAATCTGTACCAGAATTTTTCTACCTCATCCTCCTAGCCTCCTTGAATAGGTATAAATATCACTACCAATATTCATTTCACTCCATTCTGAAAGCTAACTCAGTGTTACTTCTGGAATTTACTGTGAATGCATGTATTTCTTAGGAATGGCAAGTATAACTTATTTGAACAAATAAAATTTTTAAAATGATTCTGAGGGTCATTGTAATAATTCTATATATAAATGTTCTCCAAAATTTTAGTGCAGCCTCACTCATGACTTGGTAAATCTGTCTTGTGTCATGAAGTATATGCCTACATCTTCAAAGGAGTCATGGTAGTTCTAAAAAAGGGTAATAGGACAAAGTGACCACTGGATATTGAAGGTTTGGCATCACTTTCTAAGCCTCTCTGTACTGGCTTTCACATGGGGGCAGTTATAACTGAGTGATGCTTAAACTACCACTCAAAACTGACTTCTATATAACAACTAGTTGATTGACCAATTGTCCTGTTTTCAAACTTTGTTAAAACTCTATTGGGGCCTATGTGGAGGTACAGAATGCACATCTGCTGGCAGATTCCTCTCCTCCCCACACAAGTAGTGCAACATGAAGGCCACTGATAGGCAATTTGTGTTAAATCCTCCCCCAGTGCTGATATAAGTAGTTCCCTCTGTCTCCCCTATCACATGATTCTAGTGCAGAAGCATCAGGGAGTCCAACAGTTCAGATTTGAATGCTGGCTCTGACGTGTACTAGCTGTATAACATTGGTAAATTACTTCACCTCCATGAATCACAGTTAATTCATCTATAAAATAATAGGGATGTTGATAGCTACCTTACAGAATGCAAAGTGGATTAAGTGAGATATTTGTGAATGCTCCATCAAAGAGTTTAGTACATCATAAAGATAACACAATCGGTTCCTTCTGTCACTGCCTGGAATCTCCATCTTAACCTCTTCTCTGGGTATTCTCTACATCTCTTACCTCAAATATAAACAAATTCTCCCCAAAGATATCATTCAGATGTTTGCTCCTCCTGGTTCCCAAATGACCAGGTAAGAAGAGGCTAATATTTTCTACCTGTTTACTAGCTTTTTTAGACCTCATCCCTCTACCCTTCCTTCAAGACTTTTCTTTTTGTAACATCACCTCTTCCCTCCCTATGATGTATTTCTTTGACCTGTGAACCTATTTAAGTGTTTCTTGTATTTTTAAAAAAATTAAAAAGACATACTAAACCTTCCTCTTTACTCTATACTCCTAATTACTATAGCAATTTCCTTCTTAATTTGAAAGGCAATACATTCCTTCCTTGAGGTCCTGTGCTAAGAGCTCTAAATCAAGTCAGAATTCTTGCCCTGAAGTTATTCATGACAACAAACAACAAAAAACATCTCCATCATCACATTTAGTACATTTTATTGTGATTCTCTTCCATAATTACAAAGAAGAGATGATGAAGATTTGTTTATTGCTCATGCAAATCTCGTGTGGGTCTGATGTTGTCCCATGGAAGGAGAAGATAGAGTAATTGTCCCATGGTGCATTTTGAAGTACCTTTTCTGTTACTAACTTATATCACTTATGACCACACCCTGTGGACCAGAACAAAGTCATATGGTCCCAACTTAACGCAAGTATAAAGTCTGAAAATGTCATCATTATGTGTTCCCAGGAAGAGAAAACTGTGGTAAAAATACAGCATTATTTCTGCTTAACATTATTATCATCATTATCATTTTAATTCCTGTTTCTTTCACTAAGATATAAATTCCTAAAGGACATACATTCAACTTTATTCCTCTTTTTTTATTTCTCTAGCTACTTAAATAATACACCACAAATGGCAAGCACTCTGTAAATGTTGAGACTGATTCATTGATTCAATGAGTGCTTGACTCACTGACTCACTGAATCAATGACTGAATGAATAGTTCATCATGGGGAGTCAAATGCTAATGGCTAAGACCAGGGTCTAATGTCACATCTCCCAAACAAATATTTCAATTGGGAGATAATTCTTCATGGATTTCTCATATTTCTATACATCTTGCAAGTGAGTCACTGGCTGCCATTTTTTTCAGGCTATGATTTCAAGTATATGCACATAAAAATCTAGGGAGATAGACATAATACTCACTGCAAGGCTAAAAGCAGTTTTGCTAATAGCCTTGTAAAATAGAAATAATGTTCTGGATCAAAGGGCAGACTTCTCTAACATTTAGTATAATAAAGGTAATATCTCACTCAAGAGCAAAAGTAAAGCATACTTATTAATCTTTCTAAAGATTCAGGCACTCAAACATCAAAATTCCTCTTCTATAAATATAGGTGTCATTTGGCTTTCTTTGTATCATCCTGATAGAGGCTGAAGGAATCAACACACTGTGCAAAAACTGGATACTGCCATTGTTGTGAGTAATAAACTGAGCTTCTTCTCTGACCCAGGAGTTTCATGTCATCTACCAGCATCCATGAAATTGTCAGACTAATGTGTTAGTTTGAAAATAGAGTGAAATATCAGACCCTTCTCAGTTCTTGATAATTCCTTCCACTAGAAATTTTCATTGTTCAAAAATGTTTTAATTAGCTTGATTTCTTTTGCATGACCCTTGTATATAAAGCTAAAAAATACAATTCTCAAAAAATGTTTTGCTCATCTCTGTTTTGATCCTGTTTTTCAGATGAAAATAAAAGCAGTTTCCTCTATTTACCCAAAAAATCCCGTTTTCAATGTAAAAATTTTGTCTTGCTGATGACAATTATATATACTTGAGATCTAGTAAAAGCTGTTGCTTTCATTACTTCCCCCTTGCTGAAGTTACAAAGGTTCCTATTCACAGAAGGCATTAGCAGACATTGTGATTAGAATGATCTAACACACAACAGGGTCTGTTAATACGTGGCCTGTTCCAAGAAGATTGGAATGTTTCAGAATGTCTTTCCGCTTTCCCTTTGTTCCGGGGAACAAAATCTTTGCTTGAGTGCAGGTGTGTTCCTGAGATGATCACCCTTGAAGGGAACCAGCACTAGGCCAGATGCCAGTGGAAACATTTTTCCAATTTCCCATAGGGACAATCTAATGGAAATGGTAAATCATTTGTAAAGCTAAGATCAAAGTAATGTCTTAATGCATGGATTTGTACCATTCCTTGTTCTCTTAGACGCCCACTAGTTTGTCTTTTGCTGCAAACCGCCCACTGGAGCCCAAGAGTCAAAAGAGAAAAAGAACATATTTCTAAAGGGTCAAATGAGTTTTCCATTGACTGACATTGATGCATTTGCAATCTCTTAAGAAATTCTCCAAGTTTAGTTCTTCCACATTGATTCTCTCAGAATCTTACAGAGAGTTTTCTTTGTGGTTTTAATAAGGATGAAAAGATTCAAGTTCTTCTGGGAAGGTAGGTTGAATAGAAGAGAAATGTGTTGTCTTCTCCCTACCACTGGTGTGCCTGACTAAAAGCACAGTAATTTTTGCTGTTGTTGCTTCTTTGTAATAGAGAAACACTTTCACTCCACTTAATGGAAGATTTTTAAGGGATTCATCTATTTGTTAATTTCCAGCAATTGCAATGTTGTTTTCCTAAAAGAAATTCAATTAAATAAGTCATAAAACCCTAGTGTTTTGGATGCTCTATAAAACTTTTCTCTTTTCATTTCAAATAAGAAATATGCATCAGTAATATCCAAAAAGAGGCTTGGAAAGATATAGCCAGTTTAATTTTCCACAGATTAGGTTTCTTAAATGTGAGGACAAAACCACGTTTTTATCCACATCTTTCGTTGCTTCAAGGCACCATAAAATGAAAAAGCATTTATAATACACAAATAATGAAGTCAGAGTGCAGTACTTTATTTCTGAATTTACTCTTTAGAACGAAGTCAAGACTAATGTATATGCAGCATCCATAAGGATATTGATCTTCAACCACAGGAACCCTACAGTAGCTGAGATTCTGTCACTTTGTCTTCCTGCTGTGGTTTGGTCCAACCTCCCAGCAAGCCTGTTTTTCTAGTTTTCCACTTAGTCCTGGAAGATAATCACATTTTGATGTTACTCAAAGATGCTGCCTGGTAAACTGTTGTAAAATTTTATTAAGAGAGCAAACAAAATCCCTCATTTAAAATCAGTAAGATCACTGAATTATTGTTTTCCACTCTTATATGCACAAATGCATTCTTGAAAGCTGATTGGGAACAACGTGTGTGTACAGGGTAGGAGGGGCAAGCCACATGGGGGGGGAGAGAAGATCTTCTCAGTTCTTCTAAAGGCTGGAAAATAATAGACAATTGCTCACTATTTTTCTTCTTCTTCTTTATAGCTACCACTTTATACAAGTTATTTTAATGGTCTTTGTTTATTTAGAAACTAACACAGATTTTCTCTAGAACTATAGAAAAGTAAAAGTAAATATATATTGCAAAACTATTATTGGATCATCCTTCCACCACTGATAGCCACTGTTATATGTTGAGATCATTGAATATTTAAATGGTTACAGAGTATCTATATAGCCTTATATGCTAGAAAATTTCAGGTGTCACCTGCAAGGTGTCACCTCCCTACTGATGCACTGCTCTGATTTTGCTGTCTGCTTTTCTTTTCTAACCCCCACTTTCTCTTATTTGCCAAAGCTAGGTAAATTTTCATCTGTGTTTAGGCAGGAGAGTCATTTGCACTGTACCTCTGCTGGCTCAGAAATCTTCCCTTCAGCATCAATCAGCAGAGAGGAGAGAACAGAACAAGGCTCTTGGTATGTGGTTAAGTGAATGGATGCTCAAACCCCTCTCATTTTAGGTTCAAGATTTCCCTCTGTGCAGAGATTTCGTAGAATAGATGTTTCCTTTATATAGGTGACGGACATTTGAGATTATGCTTTCTGCCTCAAACTCCCTCTTGGTTGCCATGGACTGAGAGGGACAACTTAGTAATATCCCAATCACTGTGTTCCAGTGTACTTGACCCAAAGCACATGGTAGTGCCAGACAGGAGAAATGAGCAGTTCGAACTAATCTCCTCTAGTATTCAAGGGAAGTTTGTCTTCCTTACCATGATTCTCATTCTGTGCCAGGCATATGAGCTTGATTCTAAAATACCTGCTTTGCGAGACCCATGGTTGTTACCTTTTTACTCATTGCTCATCTCTCACCCTCTCCTGCCGCAGACAACATCTTTTCAGTCTGAATAACTGAGCCAGGAGTTCCCCTTTAGCACCCAGAGCCAGGATATTACTTTGGTTCAAGACAAGTTAACTCAGAGTCAGCACCACCTTACCCTCCTGTGGCTCCGCACTTCCCATCAAGACATGTGTGGCAATGGACTTGCCTGTTTAAAAAAAAATGCTTCCTGGCCAGGCAGCCAGGTTTCAGCATGATGAACTTCTGACCAAAAGTATGCCCCTTTTCTATTCCTTCTGCCTCTTTAATTTCTTCTTCATTCACCCAGAGTAACTTTCCCCCCGGGAAGATGACTTGTCTTAATTTATCCTTAAAAATTAGTGGTACAAAGGGCACACTTTGCCCTGCCTCACCCCACAGTAAGCTCTTCCATGGAGCAATGCCCATTGCACTGGCAAAGTTACTAGGCCAAGAAAGCAGCAGACAGGAGGAAGTGGGTCAGAGCCCTGGGCTGAGCCATCTGTCACTGGTGCCAGATTCACTGTGCTGACAACATGCTGACCTCTCCTCCCAGACTTTGGAAACAAGGTGATCACCTTTTGCTTTGGAACTAGTCTGTGAATGACACATTTCAATCGAAAATCCTCTGTGCAAAATAGTGCTTTCTTTAGAAAATTTACTGCCCTTGTTGATAATCCTAATAGTGAATGTATGCCCAGCATATTTATCTAGGTCTTAACTAAGCATCGCGATACATCACTGCTCAAAAAACAATCATCCAAAAAGGTATAACATTTAGGGAGTTGATACTGGAACCCAAGGTGTCACTGTTCCACATAAATATTGAAACAGGTGTGCAAATAGACAAATTCAGATAGTGGACAAGCTTCAGATGAATTTCTAGATCTGTAAAATGGAGATGATGGTAACAACTCTGGTTGTCCTGCAGTGAGTCCCGACTATGTCCCAAACACTATGCTATGTGGCTAACACCCATGTGTCAGTTCATCCTCACAGCAAGCTCTGCTATGATACTCCCTTCACAAAGGACACTGAGGCTAAAAAAAGTTGTGTCTTCACAGAAGCTGAAACGGGATAAACCACACAAGGAGCTGCACACACTGTTGGGTCGCAGCTACTGCTGTTGCCGCTGCCATCGCCATCATTATTAGTCAAGTTCTCAAAATTGGCCTTTGGATACTTTGATCCAGTGGTGAACTTGGGTCTTGGAACATCCTTGCTTCTTGTCACAGCCTTTTCTCTCTCTTAGTCATCACTCCAAAGATTTCATTTTCCTTTCTCTAGGAAACCTTCCATTAACCGCTTGGAAGTGAGGTCATCAATATCTGTGAAACAGAAGATAGAACTCATGTTTCAGCTTCACTTTCTTAAAAATAGAGGTCATCTTTATTAATTGAACAGATGGTAAAGACTTAAACTCTTCACTTGATGGCTTTTATGTTTCTTGATTTAGGGATCTACCAGACAAGACTTCACTTAGGCAAAGTAGCCAGTTTCCTTGAGTTTTAGTACTTTTCTGATTTTAGTACTTTTCTAATTACCCAATTTATAAAAAATACAAACCTTACAGAAATAATTTTAAAAGGCAAATCCTCCACTCAAAAATCTGCCTTATAGAGATGACCACTGCTAATAGAGTGTAATATATCACCCCATCTCTTTCTGTTTGTGCTAACCTATTATTACTGGTATTACTTGTATTTGCTCAAATATACAGGTATAAATGTACCTCATTCATTTTAATAACTACTATTCTATTGTATGAAAAATTATATTTATATATATAATTATTTCTTCTTTATTAATGTATCTTATTTCTGGACATGTTCTCAGTTCTGCAGGTACTGTCAGTCAATAACTAATTAAGTGACTAATAATTCTTGGTTTCTGGAGGGAGAAAGGGGAGCAGAAAGGAAAACGGAGAGTATAAAACAGAAACCTTTGCCATAATAACTATTTTCTGAGTGGGTGTTCTCACCAGCCTTATATTACTCCTTTTATGTCATCATCTCTAAAACCCCAAGTGGCACTTTATGCATCATTTTAGTGTGTCACCCTGCAGTTGATGCCATCCCACATGTTGTTTTGAGGAAGTTTTCCTTAGTGACCACAAGAAGCTAGCAATCCTGAGGGATATGTGCTATTTCATGTAAATGAAAAGGATGCTACCTATCCCACAATACAACCAAGTATCTATAGTTCAGGGAGCAACTATAATTTTATAAAAGAATGAATCAATTGTCTTCAGCTCCAGAGCTTGCTTCTCTATGTAAGTGAGCTGCTTTGCCCAAACTCTTTCCCTGCATGTGACATGATTTTGTTCTTCTTTATGGCTGAATAGTATTTCCATTTGTATAAATACCATATTTTCTTTTCTATTCATCTATTGACAGGCACCCAAGCTGATTGCATAGCTTGGCTATTATAAAGAGTGCCACAGGAAATGTGCATGCAGGTCTCTCTTGTATTCTGACTCCGCTGCCTTCAGTTATGCACCACAAGTGGCATAGCTGGATCCTATGATCTATTTTTCTTTCTTGAGGAACCTACATACTGTTTTCCATAATGGCTGTACTAATTTACATTCCCACCAATTGTGTGTAAGCATTCATTTTCCCCAAATCCTGGAAGTATCTCCACCACAGAAGATAAAAGTACAAACCAGAACAACTTAATTTTATTCAATGAACAGTGTGGAACTAAGTGTCCCGAGGCGAGAGGAGTAAGGAGAGAGCTGTCATCACCCCACTATTCTGCATGAAAGCATTTTCTGGGTGTAGTCCATGCAGGAGGGTCCTACATGGAAAATAAATGCCTCAGTGAGTTGAAGAGATTTAAGTGACTGAATTTGCAGGGCAGGATACCAAAGAAGTCATTACTCAGACAAAATGCTGCCCAAATCTTCAGAGCATTACCCTGAAGTCTGTTGCTAGTGACTCAATCAAGGATGGGTAAGGTAAAGTTCAAGAAGAATGGACAGAGAATGATTAGAGACCTTCAAGCTGGGATATTCCCAAAGCCTATGCAGGACTAGAGGAGGTATGAATTCCCGATAGCCTGAGCAGAGATTCTCAATGAATCCTGGGGCCTTCAGTCAAGACACCAAGAGTCATTCTATCTTAGTGGGTGGACTAAACTAGCCCTAGAACAAAGATGCTTTGAATCTGCTGAAAGGTTGAAAGTATCAAGTTGATCCAAAATTAACTATACTGCCTGAGTAGGAAAATCCAATGTATTTAAAAGGAAGACAACAAATTCCAGCTTTCAACAATGTAACATTCAAGATATTCAGTATCTAGTAAAAATATTACTAGACATGCTAAGATATAGGAAAAAATATGACCCTAGTAGAAAAAGATCACTCAAGAGACATAAATCCAGAAATAACAGAGATGACAGAAATAGCAAATAAGGGTATTAAAATGGCTATTATAAATAGACTTAAGTGTTTAAAGAAAAGGTGAATATAATGCAGAGTTATGAAAGATAAAAGTAAACAAAATAAAAATTCCAAGGATAAAATAGTTTAGTAAACAAGACGACAACCTAATGTATGGAAATGGATAAGAAACTCAAACAACCCAATAGAAAAAGAAGAAATAAAAATCATTTGAGAGCTGGGCACAGTGGTGCACACCTGCAATCCCAGCACTTTGGGAGGCTGAAACAGAAGCAAAATGAGTTCAAAGCCAGCCTCAGCAACGGCGTGGCACTAAGCAACTCAACAAGATCCTGTCTCTACATAAAACGCAAAATAGGGCTGGGGATGTGGCTCAGTGGTTGAGTATCCCAGAATTCAATCCCTGATATCAAAAAAAAAAAATCATTTGAAATACATCTTTAAAATTTATGTGGAAATTCAAAGGACCAAGAATAGACAAAAGAAATTCAGAACTTTGAAAGAGAAAAAAATTAACTTACTTTATTTTAACACTGCTAGAAAGCTACATTAATCATTGTTTGGTATTGAAATGTATTGATCATTGCAGAAATTGATCCATAGTTATGTAGTCACTTGCTTTTCAACAAAGGTGCCAAAGTAATTCAATGAGAAATGGATAGTTTTCATGCACTGGATTTCCTAAGAAGTAGATGTTATGAAAAAATTAAGAGTGCAAAGAATGTATTGAGAACTACACATGAGAAGAAAATAAGATTAAGCAGGACAGTGAAGGCTATCAGACCATGACTTACATCCATTTAATATAATAAATCATATAATTCAATCATTAAAAAACAAACCAATTTCCATAATGGGCATTTTTTTTTACTAAATTGCTGAGGCTATCTTTGAAATTGTGATCCTCCTGCCTCAGCCTCCTGAGTTGCTGGGATTACAGGCATGCATCACCATCCTCAGCTCAAAATGGGCAAAATATTTTAACAGACAATTCCATAAAGAGACCTGACTGCCTCTGCTAGCCCAACACAGAGATACAGGGCAAAATGTTCCCTTTATACAGTCCTGTGTTGAGTAGAAATGGTGAGGTCACTTTGCTACATTGATATCTGGAGGTCACCCTAGTAAAAGTATGGCTATGACCATCACTGTCCAGCTCAGACATCAACCAACAAATAGTACTGAAACAAAATTATATCCTTTGGGGAGGAAATGTATCTGGATCCTTATCCCATACCATACACAGAAATTACAACAAAATGAACCACAGTCTTAAATGTATAAGTTATAATTTTAAATTTTGTAGAAGAAAGGAAAAAACTTCAGATATTTCAAGTATGTAAATATTCCTTAGATCACAGAAAATACAAACCCTGAAGGAAACCAAGTATAATTGGACTCCACTAAAATCAAAAACTTTTGCCAGGTAAGGTGGCACACACCTGTAATCCCAATGGCTCAGAAGGCTGAGGCAGGAGGCTCATGAGTTCAAAGCCAGCCTCAGCAAAAGTGAGGTGCTAAGCAATTCAGTGAGACCCTGTCTCTAAATAAAATACAAAAATGGGGCTGGGAATATGGCTCAGTGGTTGAGTGTCCCTGAGTTCAAGACCCACTACCAAAAAAAACAACTTAAAAACTTTTGTTTGAGTGACACTATTAAGACAGTGAATATATTTTGTATATGGCAGAAGATTTGTATCTAAATTACATAAAAATTATTTAATTCAATAATTGGAAAATAAACTAATTTTCAAACAAATGAAAGATTTGAATGGACACTTCAGCAAAACAGAAAAATGCCCAATAAAACACATGAATGGCTGATAGATATCATTAGTTCTTAGGGAAATTTATATTAGAACAGTAGTAAGATACCACTACATACATTTTAGGAGAGTCAACAATAAATACATTGACAATAGATTGTGATTTTTGGCAAGGATGGAGAATATCAGAGTATAATCGTTCTGACAAACAGGTGACACATTTCCTTTAAGTTAAATACACACTAAGATCCAAGAATTCCACTCCTAGGCATTTAACCCAGAAAATGAAAGCAAATATCCAACCAAATACTTGGTCACGGGTGTTTATAGCAGCTTTTGAAATAATATCCAAACAATCCTCTAAACAACCCACATTTCTATCAACAGGTGAGTGGATAAAGTAATGTAGTCCAGAAACTTGTCTAATGTTATATGTAAATGGATGCATTTCATTTTTTCAAATTGTAGCTCAATAAAGTTGTATTTGCTTCTTTTTAATATAATATGTTGACTTGTTTTCTAATTGTCATAGGCTCACCTTGTCTATGTTGTTTATTACTAGATAAATCAGGAGTTATTTCATAACTCTCTTTATAAAGATGTGCAGAATTTTTATATAGCAGTAAATACTTTAAAAGTTTAATGATAATTTTTATTATCCTTTCCAATTAGGCAATGCATCATATTCAAAAGAAGTATGCGTTTATTAGTCTGCTAGTCTTCCCAGGCTTTCTGAATATTTAGAATCTGCTTTCTGCAATTCAGTCCCCATGAGACTTTAGTGGAGACTGCTTTAAATTTATCAATTTATTCCAGATAAATTGTCAGCGTTACAAAACTTAGGCTTCCAGCCTAGCAGTACAAAGCCTCTCTTCTCAAGCTTCCTTTTATGTGATTTAGGAATTTTTATTCATAAGCTGCCTTAAGTACTTTCTTAAATATTTCTGAATATTTTATATTTTTATTGCTATTATAATTGAATTTTTCTATGATACTTTTGAACTGGTTTTTATTTGCATGAAAGAAACTATGCTTCTATGCTAGTGTATTTACTTCATAATTGATTTATTTTCTATGCTAGTTTCAATCATTTTATCTATAAATAAGTTTAACTTCCCTCACCAATATTTATACCTTTTATTTATTATGTTTATAATACCTCTTAGAATTTCCCAAATAATATTAAATAAAAGTGGTAATATCTTTGTTTTTTCCCTGACTATAATGACAATTAATGCCTACAGTATTTGCCTTAAAGTAAGTGTTGGCTGTTGATTAGGAGACTATTTTCTTTATCAAAATAACTTAATGACTTACAAAGCCATTTTATCAGGAATTGGAGTTTTGTAAATATATTTTGTAAGCAATGAGACAAATCATATCTCTTCTGTGGTAAATTGTTCTGTTGTATTCTCATTCTACTGAGAAAAAAATTCCCAGTACCTTACTAGAAGACCTGAAAGTGTTCTAGTCCCTGACCAGCCCTCTAATTTTCTCTCTCTTTTTAACTCTGACTCATTAGCTTATTGTCCTTTTCCTGTTTATAGAATTTGCTGAATTTGTTCTTACCTCAGGGCCTTTGCACCTACCATTCTACCTAAAGCAAATTACCTCCAGATTATTCATACTTGAATTTTTCATTTAGATCTTATCTCAAATATATTTTTTTAAAGACATCCAATACAAAAGAAAAAGAAAAGAAAAGAAAACCTATCCAAGTTCTTGTTTGGATAATATATCACCTGGTTTTATTCTACTCAAATCACTTGACATCATCCAATATGATCTTATGTACTTGCCTGTTTTTCTGCTCACAGCAATACATCCCCACTAGAATGTAAGTTCCAGAGAAGAGTCTATTCCAAGGCTTGGAAAACATATTTTATAAAGGGCTAGATAGTAAATATTATAGGTATCTCAGATCAAATGGTTTCTGTCACAACTGGTCAACTTTGCCTTTATGGTACAAAAGAAAAATCATAGATGACACATAAATGAATAGTCATGGGTGTGCACCAATAAAACTTCATTTAAAAAACTGGTGGTGGGACAGATCTACCCCATGGGCCAGAGTTTGCTGATCCTAATTCTTCAGTCTTGTCCTTTGCTTCATTCAAAATGCCTAGAAAAGTGCCTGGTCAATATTTATCGGAAGCATAGGTACCTACATATTTATATTTTTGTGTAGTTTTACATAATTTGGTATATTTATTCTTTCTATTTTTATTTTATTAAAAACTTCTATGTTTTCTATTTGAGAACTCTTATTCTACAAAAAATGCACTTTATTTTTAACTTTAAGAAAAATTTTTTCTGAAATATATTATTGTACTGAGAAAATTTGATCAAGCGTTCTTTTAAGTAGTTAAGCAGTGTTTACCTACATAGAATTATACAAAAATACTGATAAAATATTTTTGAATAAAAATAATTATGACTAACTGTAATAATTTTAGCTTAAAATAATTTATTGTATTCTTTGTGTTACATACTGTGCTAAGAAATTAACAAATAATATCCTAATTTGTGAAAAGCTCCAGAAATAAAAATCAAACTTGAAAAGTATATCCCAATGTGTATTTTATAGTTTTCAAGTAAGTCATATTTTTCAAGTATAATTATTATAAACATAGTTGAAATGACCTTTGATCTAACATGTGGTTTCTTCCCTTTGAAGCTCATGTTGAAATTTGTTGCCATTCTAGCGGTATTAGGAATGGAGCCTTTAACTGGTGACTAAGTCATTAAGAGGAACTGAGACCCTCTCCCAAAAGGGGATTGTTTGTTAGAATGCAAACGAAACCCCTTTTGCTTTTCTCTCTCTTGCATACACCCTTTTGCCCTCTTGCTTTTTTGCTGTATCATGACAGAGCACCAGGCCTCTTAGAAGCTGAGAAGATGTCAGAACTGGGAGCCCAAATTACCTTTTTTCCTTTATAAATTCCTGGTCTCTGGTATTATGTCATAGTAACAAAAAGTGGCTAAGACAATACTTGACAAGCAAATGACATAAGAAGGCCCTTATAAAATGAGGTTTTTATTTGTGTTTATTTCCATTACCTAAGTTGGCCCTTTCAATTTATAGTGAACAAATCCATTGCCAAAAGGTAAGGAAATGCTATAGTGGCCCTTTAATGTCACCCCAAAAGTTGTGTGATAGGTGATCCAGAATGTTCAAAGGTGCAATTATTAGATTACAAGAGCTATAACGTCATCAGTATTATAATCAATTTAATGGATTAATAATTTGAATAGATGACTTGGTGGCAACAATAGGCAGGTGGGGTATAGCTGGAGGAAGTAGGTCACAGGGAGTGAGCCCTTGGACTATGTCTGTCCCTGGATCCTCCATTTCTGTCTATGCTTCTTGGCCACCATGAGCTGTACAGCTATCTTCCACCATGCTCTTCCACCATGATGTTCTGCCTCACTTCTGGTCCAAAACAATGGGCTGAACCTCTGAAACTGTAAACCCAAAATAAATTTTTCCTCTTCTAAGTTGTTCTTGTAAGATATTTTGGTCATAGTTGTGAAAAGCTGACTAACATAGAAATATATATATAACAAACAGTGTGAAAAATTAGTGTAGTTTGTTAAAAATTCTTTTATTTCCATTTTAATCCCAAAATTAATCAAAAGAAAAAAATACTGCTAGTAAACAAAGTCAATCTGGGCAACTATCATAGAATGACAAAATATATATATATATATATATATGAGTCAGATGAACTAGACCAGTCTCGGATGCAGTCTTAAAATTTTTATGTTCAAACTAATTCTCTTAAGGATGTATAAATGTAGTTATTATATTTATATGTTTACATTATAAAATTGTGTCTGTAAAACAATTTTATACACTTATTACTAGAAATCATACTCACAGGTGTTTGTCCAAGAAAATGAAAACTTGCATTCATACCAAAATCTGTATGTGCATGTTTGAAGTGGTTTTATTATAATTACCCAAAACTGAAAGCAACTAAAATATCCTTCAACTGGTGAATGAAGAATAGATAAATAAACTGAGTTACATCTACACAGTGGAATAGTACTTAGCAATTAAAATGAATTAGATAATGCATCCAACAACATGAGTTAATTGTGCATGCATTATGCTAAATTAATCCAGATTCAAAATGCTGTAAACTGTATGACTCCATTTACTGGACACAAACATAGAGACAGAAAACATATCAGCAGTTGCTGAGTAGGAGATGGGAGAGGTTGCTCACAAAATGCAGGAAGGAACACTGGGGACTAATGGCACTGTTCTCCATCTAAATATGGTGGTGACTGAACAACTATATACATTTGCTGAATTCATAGAACTGCCACTAAAGATAGGTACATTTTACTACATGGGATTATAGACAATAAGCCTGATTAGAAAGAATTAAGATCAAAAAGTAAGAGTTGGTTTCATTTATTATTTATAATTTTAATAATTATATTTTGATTATAAAGTATAACTACCAGGAGACTATCAGGAGTTTTCATTTATTTAATGTCTAGTCTCAACTGATAAATTCCTATATTGTCTAGACTATTCAGTTACAAGTATCAAAAATAATTTCTTGACTAACATTGACTAAAACTCTGGAAAATGGTCTATTCCGCTGGATACTGAGGAACAAAATGAAAAATTACTGTAACTATCAATTACAATAAGTAAATGCTATTGGTTTTGGTTGTTTTTTGTTTGTTTGTTTGTTTGTTGTGGTCCCTAGGACTGAACCCAAGGGTTCTTAACCATTGAACAACTTTTTAAAATTTTGTATTTTGGGACAATTTCTTGCTGAGTTGCTTAGACCTTTGCTAAGTTGCTGAGGCTAGCTTTGAACTTGCAATCCTCCTGCCTCAACCTCCCCTGCTGGGATTACAGGAGTACACCACTTTGCCTGGCTACTATTGGTTTCATGCAACCAAAGATGAATTTTGCATCTTCCTTTTGTACATTGACATACACCTGCCTTCAGCTGTGGATGAGTTCCACCAGTGCTTCTGAGCCCAAAGACACCTGACCGAAATTCTACCCTATTAGAATTAAAGGCCTTCAAGGACAGAACTTACTGAGAAGGAAAGCAAAGAGAAATACTTTAGCAGTTCAAGTTGCGGGTATTGTTTCCAATTCTAAGTAGTTTTGAATTAGTAATTCTAGTCACAATTATATACACTAGGAAAAATATTGTCACGGCCATCTCTATTGCTGAAAAAAAACACATGAAAATAGTCAAATTTACTAATATCAGAGATTCATCAGTTAAGTCCTGGGGTTCAGTATAAAGCCCATTTAAGGCTGACTTACACTGTTGAATGACTTGGATATCTAAACACTGTGGAGCCATGGGACCTCCATAGTATTTCTTTAGAATCTTTTTGTTTTTACTGGATAGTCCTATTTCCTGTTGCACTGATAAAAATGAAGTGCTCCGACCTTCATTGGTGGTGTGTTCTAATTTAAGAACATATTGGCTGATATGTTTACCCCTAGGGAAAACAATTTCTAAATGAAATTAATTATCAGATAAAGCTGTAATTTTGAATATGTTCTTAATTCAGTAAATATATTTATACTCATCGGCACATTTAAATTGTGATGTTTAACACGGTATCACACATTTCTTTTTAACTAAGCAATGAAGAAGAACTGAAGTCAACTATGATGGGCTGGGAGTGTCGCTCGGTGTTACTGTGCATGCTCAGCGTGTAGAATGCCCTTGGTTCAATCCCCGGTCAAATGACAAAAGATAAAAACAAAATCAATTGTGCCTTTTATTTTAGTCAGCTTTTTCATGGCTGTGACCAAAAGACTTGACAAGAACAATTAAAGAAGGAAAAGTTTATTTGGCTCACATTTTCAGGAGCCTCAGTCCATCAATGGCAAACTCCAAAGCTCTGAAGCCCAGTTGAGGCAGAACATCAAGGCAGAAGGGCCTGTCAGAGGCAAGCAGCTCAGGACATGGCAACAAGGAAGCAGTGAGAGCTCCACTCACCAGGGACGAAACAGGTACACCAAAGGCACTCCCACAGCGACCTACCTGCTCCAGCACACCCTACCTATGCATTACCACCCAGGTTAATCCATATTCAAACCGTAGTACCTTTTATACGTAACAACAAAGCTAACCTCCTAAATGAATTGAACTAAATGTCGATTAGTGAACAGTACTTACTACTAGATAACAAACAGTACTTAGAGATTGATGGGGTATATGGAAGCAGGAAAATGTCACCTGGCTCACAGTTGGAGCCCAGAGGACAAATGGTCATTACCAATTGATCAGGGAAAAATCACTAATAGTAATAGATATGAATGTCTGACATTGAAACTATGCACAATGCTACATCATGTGAGTACACAAATGGGTGTCTAAAAATATAAAATATCATGCCAAAGTCATATTCAACAAGAGAATTCCTATAAATAGTTTAGGTGACATCTTTTCACCTCTGATTTTTGTAACATCAAGTTCCTGGCTTGCATGTTTATTTGCAGTGGCACCTATAAACTTAGACTTCTACTATTCTAGACTATTTTCCCAAAGCAGAAGATAATGAAGAAAAGGTTAAAAAAAAATGTTTATAATCTTATTCCTATAATTTCCCCAGTCCTACTAAGGTTGTAATAAGGTAAATTTTTATTCTCTGTTTCAACATACTGAAAGATAATTTCTTTATGAAGAAATGAAAAATAACAACAAATAGAAAATGTTTGCATCGTGAGGGCATTTCATATGCCCAATTTTAAAAATAAATAGTCACCTAGTAAAATATTCTAGAGGAGATTCAAGATGCTTGTTACAATGCCAAAGAGCTAAATGATTGGAATAACCAGTGTATGGACAAAAAAGGGAGTCAAGAATATGTAGCAATTCAGTGATATATTAATTAATAAATAATAAGCAGAATATGCTGGTTGGTTTTATTCAGCTACTTTGTAAATATAGCTGATAGTGATGTATCTTCTGCTCAACAAGAGATGGCAGAGTTATCTCAGAGAGTAATAGAGCCTTTTAATGATGTATTTCAGAGATTGCATAATTTATACACTGGCGAAATTAAAATGAAGAAGCTTTTCCTGACTCTAAAGTTCAGGTTTTCAGAGTTAGGCTTCTGTCATATACTAGGATGTGTTGGCAGCATCTAGCAGTTTATTCACAACATAACACAGAGACATGAGAAACAATTGGTAACCTGTCCACTCGGAAGACTGGAATGGGCCATGCTCACATCTTTGTGCGTCAGGCATGCTTCCACATGGTCTTGGCAACGTCCAATCACAATTCAGCCAAAGAACTATCCCTTTAGCAGAGGAAAGCAATGGGGTACCTTAAATGGAAGCCAAAGGAGATACCTGTGCTTGTGAACTTGTGCTTAGCTCTTGAATTCATAAGACATGAAAATAAAATGGAAATATTGCATACGTTTGGGGATTTGGATAGTTGAAAAAGAGATTTGCAGTTCTCTAGTCAATAATGAGCTCCAAGTGAGTCTCACTATGGCAGTAACTTACTGGAAGGATTCAGTAGACAGCATATATTTTGAATCAAAACTAATTTCTATTTCTGCCTATATAGTAAATAATAAAATGCACTATGTTATAATTTTTAAAAACTTGGATTTTTTTTTGTCATTAGACTCAGGTTCAATTGTGGTCTGCTCCCCATCAGCCCTAGTGAAACTGCTGGCTGCTCACCATAAACCTCTTTGTCTTTTCTTCTTGGGTACCCAGCTAGATCATTTCCCAGCTTCCCTTCCAGGTATTCAATGCTGTGTATGACTGATTTCTAACTAAGAGAATGACAGCAGAAGTGATAATGATCCAACTCTGGCCAAACAAAGGTGCCAACTTGTTTGTCTCAGAGGGTAATTGTTCATTTGCCACATGGTCTATTTTAGGGTAAGCACTGTGCCTACACTCAAAATATAAAAACAGAGGAAGCCTTGAAGCTCTCCTAACTCTTCTAACACAAGAACAAATAGCACATGCCGCTAGTTCCTCCTCCCACCATTAATTACTAGAAAGGAGAGAAGATGTTTAATGTACATATCCATAACACTAAAGAATAGGAGAGATTTCTACCCATTTTTTAAATTCATCGATTGCACTCCTTATCTGACATATGGGATAGAATTAAAGAAGACCGCAGTTTCAAACCCTCATAGATCATTATGTGAATATCTTCAAGATCCACAAAAATAAGGAGACCATAAAGAGACTATTTGAAAAAGGAACCCCAAATAACCATGCAAAAACATACAGCCTAGTGAGATTAAGAAGGAAATGGAAATTAAAACAAGAATGAGATATCATTTTTTAAAATAATCTGAATGGGAAAAAATTGTTATAATATCAAATGCTGCTGAGCCTGAGGGAGCAAAAACAAAAACAAGAACAAAACTCCCCAAAATGTTGGTAATAATTATTGCAACCACTTTGGAGAGCAATTTTTTGGCACCAGTTAAATTTCTGAATGCACATATCCTCTGTCTCATCCCTTCCAGTCCCAGAGATCTTCTCTAGAGAACTATACAAATAAGTCTGAAAAGAAGCATTTGTAAGACATTGCAGCATGAATTTAGATTGCTTGTTTTAAAAATGGAAATAGGAAAAGCATCCATCAGCAGAGAGATAGTAATTAAACCAGCATAGTATCTCTAGACTATGAACATCAAGTACTTTGTGGTGAAATTTATTTGAACATGAAAATTTACAGATTATTATCATTTATACTTCTAAAAAATCAGTGTGATGTATACCATTTTACACTGAAATGTTTATTTATGCAAATATGTGGAAAAGCCTCAAGATGTACAAATTGCCCTTTGATAATAATGATCACCTGAGGAAAATCTGGAAATTAAATGTGATGATGAAACAAGATTTGGTTTTATCATAATATTTGCATATTATACAATAAGTATGCACTTGTGTGTTAATTATTAGTTGGGTAATAAAAATATAACTGAAAAATTATTTGGTACACTTAGATCCCTTGGAAGCTGCTATGTAGCTTTGAAGACAGGAAGGAGCCACAAGCCAAGGAATGCAGGCAGCTTCCAAAGACTGCAAAAGGAAAGGAATCGGCTTCTCTCCCTAGCATCTCCAGAGTAATGCAGATCTGTTGGTCCACTTTGAACTTCTAACACTCAGAATTGAAATATAATAAATTTATATTTGTTTTAAGCAACTAAATTTGTGGTAATTTTTATGACAGTAATAAGAAACTGGTACAAGTAGTTAAAACAGTAATTTATGGGTCAATTAGTAAACAAGCAGGCACTAACAAATAAAAAGAAGACTACCCTAATGATTAAATAGCTTTCACTATATCTTATACGCAAGTGTTAATTTCAATATACATTGAACAGAACTATCTACATAGAGATAATGCATCAAAATGCAAAGTAAAAGAGTGAATCCATATCATTAACACCAGTAACTACTTTCATTAAAGATGGTTGTTTATTAATTTAGTATTTGGTCAGAGAAATTTCTAGTGTTGTTATCTTGTCAAGATACTATTTTAGAACTGCCTATGAATCAGTTCCCCTCAATTCCAAAAACATACATACCTTCTTTGCCAGTTTGTTCATTTTTTTTTTATCAGATATTGATCTTCATGGAGAGTTAGAGCAAATACCTTGCAACTTCTCTCCCCAGTCTCCTCTCTGAACAGTGTGTCAGCCTCCTAAATAAGCTGTGGACATAGAGGGTTACAGAGTACATCAATATGGGGAAAAAAAATCATCCCCTGCAAGCATTGCAGATCACATTCTGTGGTGGTGTCTTCTTCATTAATGACAGAAAAAGTAGAGTATATTTTTTTAAATACTAATGAAAAGTGCCTTTAAATTCCTGTTTGATTTTAGTTTCTTCTTTAGTTATAATCACACTGATAAACTAAATTTACTAGTTTCATCTTCACTGACAGCATTTTTCCATATTAATATCTCTAATTTATTTTCTACAGTCAAAAAGCACTTAAAATGCTATATATATATATATATATATATATATATATATAAGCATTATCTCCAAGTCTGTTTTTAAAAGATTACTTTTTATAGGATACTTTGGAAAGCCCAAATGAGGAATGCTATTTTGGTAGAGAAGTGAGATGGGAAAGATGTCTCAGATAATTTTTCTATCAATAAGATCAGCCTATTATCATGAAATTGAAACATGAGACAAATTACCTCCTTTCCAACTTCTGTTAGTGTCATCTTTTCAATTTATAGTGTCATATGCTTCTGGAGAAAACTGCTCTACTGACAGTCTCTCAGGAATAAATTGCACAAAACACTAAGAAAAGGGGGATATTATGAGATCAGAACACAGGAGCAGTCCATATAGGCCAAGCCTTGGGAAAGAAGAAAGATTTTTTAAGAATTAAAATAAGTCATTTCTTTGTCTATTTTCAGATCAATTTGGTTTAACCATAAGTTCCCTTAGGATGTTCAATCTTTTGTTCTCTCTTAGTAATGTCAACATCAGCAGAAGTGTGTAAGTCAGGAAGATAGAATTGAGAGTCAAAGTTTGCAGATTTTAAATTCCAGGTTGGCTGATGACCTTGGACAGGTTTCATACTATTCTTTGAGAATCCTTATATGTGAAATATAAATGAGAATTCACATTTGAATTTCTCATTTGGCAGCCAGGAGTAGCATGTGAAATGTAAGTCTCTTCCCTCCACGTCTGGCACATACCAGGGACTCATCAGCTGACAACTGTCACTACATAGTTTGCATTTTTTTAAATACTATGATAATTAGGAAACCTTGCTGTAGCTAATAAAATCCACTCACCCTGTTTAAACCAATTTCTTCTTACTTAAATCTCTGCAGGACTGGTCTGAATATATTCCAGGACATCTACTTCAGTAGGCATAAGTCTAGTCTGACCTTATGTCTTTATATAGAACTAAAGAATGACAGGCCATAACAAATAACTGGCTATAAACAAATAAGCAATAACATATAGGTCATATTCTAATCTATCCCATCATCAAATACGAGGCAGGTGAGGGGTGCCTGCTTGGAAGTGGGGTGGGGGAGTCAGAAGGCCCCTCTGAGAGCATAAGTAGAGACCCAAAGGAATGTACCATACAGGCTTGCAAGTTATCCGTGGATTTGCCACAAACATATTTACTAGGTTAATGACAGTGACTAAGCATCAACTCAAAGACCTTTCAGGAAAAGTAAAAGATTTTTGAAATTATGTAAGTCATGATTTCAAAAAGTAGCTCCAACTTCACAATTCAACCAGAAAATCAAATCACCAAGCATAAAATCTTAAATGGGTATAATTTTCCATTAGTGTATGGTAAAACCAATCTGTACTGCAGAATGCAAATAAATCAGCTGTTCAATGAGCTGTTTGATTGTGAATTGAAATGAAGTGATTCCAAACTGGAAAGCAGGAAAACTACTTTACCATGTCATGTGCAGGATGGTAAACTGCAGCAATGACAGGACATTTAGTGGCAGCCTTGAGGAATGACATCATTCCAAATATTCAGTCCAGACAGAAAACAAAATTCTTAAATAGTCTCATCAGCTGTACACAGGAGCCACAATCATTCATAAAAATATAGACTTACCCCATGTTCAATAGGAAAAGCCATAATTATACAAACAAGCAGCAGCATCTTCTATAAAGACAACATTTCACAGGAAAACCACAGTGTCAAGGCAGACTATGGATGGGAGAAAATATTTGCAAACCATATGACTGATAAGGGATTAATATCCAAAATATATAAATAGCTTTTGAAACTTAATAAGATCAATCTGATAAAAAAAAATGGGTAAAGGACTTGAATAGCCTTTCTCCAAAGAAGATAGACAAATGGTCAACAAATGTATGGAAAGATGTTCAACATCATTAGTCCTCAGGAAAATTCAATAAAAACTGTAATGAGATAGCATCTCAACCTTGTAAGATACCATCTCTTTAAAAATATAAATAAAATTTAAATAATAAGTGTTGGAAAAGATGCAGAAAAGTTGGGTACTGTTGGGTACTGTTTTGGGGAATGTGGAATGCTACAGCTGCTTTCACAAACAGTATGGAAATTCTTCAAGAAATTTAAGACCCAACAATCCCACTTCTTGGTATAGACTCAAAATAAGTGAAAAAATAATCTTGAAGAGATTTTTATCTGTCCATATTCATCACAGCATCATTCCCAATAACCAAATAGTCGAAGCAACCTAATTGTCCATCAACAAGGAATGCATAAGTAAACAAAATGTAGTTTGTGGAATGCTATTCAGCCTTAGAAAGGAAAGAAATCCTGTTACTTGATGTGGCGTTGATGAGGACATGCTAAGTGAAATAAGCCATTCACAAAATCACAGAACTATATGAATGCACTTATATGTGTTATCTAAAGCAATCAAATTTTCTAGAAACAGAAAGTAGAATGGTGTTTGCCAGAAGATAGGGGACCTGGGGGAAAGGGGAGTTCTTATTTAATGTGTATAGAAATTTAGTTTTGTAAAATGAGAAAGTTCTAGAGATCTCTTGTACTGCAAAGTACACATAGCTGACACAACTATATTATTCATTTAAAAATGGTCAATATAGTAAGTTTCATGTTAATCAGAAAAGACATTAATACAATAAGAAAAAGAAATTAATACAAAATGCACTTTTAAAATGCTCAAGCGAACCTACAAGTTTATCTCCTTACATATGTCTCCATTGTGAACAAGACAGGCATTTCAATTCTCAATGCTATAAGATGTTGCATTATATGAAAACTTCTATTTAAGCTAGAAGGAAAAATTTAGTCCTAATCACCATGTGCTCTCTGTGAAGGTGAGTTTTGTAAATTACCAAAACCCTGTCTTCATATTTTCTATCACTATTTGGTTTGAGAAAACCTCTGTGTCGTTTTTAAATCTTGGGCTTAGACCTAGTATTTTTTGATGCATTTATTTTGAAGTTACAATGCTTTAAAGATTGAAGTGAATTTATCTTCAGGAAAAAATAGGAACGTTTAACTTAGAATACCATGCAATATTTTTTCAGTTAGATCTATTATTTTTATAGGTTGTAATTTCAAATGAATACTGCTGCCTACCAACCGGGTACAAGCAAATCAGTTAACATACCTTGAACAATCTGCTAATGCAAAATTTAATAGTGTAATTATGAAACTTGCAGAAGTTCATACTAGAGAAGTTCTGATTATCTAATTCTGTATTTTCTTTCCAGGACTAATAAAATGCTTTGTCTTCCTCTCCCGTGCTTCTTTGTATTCAGTACTCTAGAATCATGGGTTTCACGGAAAAGCTATCTGAGCTACTTCAAAACACAGAGCAGTGTCAGGAGTTTATGTTCTCTGCAGATTATCAGCTATTCAACAGGGTGCCACATTGCATGAGGCAGAAGTTGGAAGGCAATTTACACATGACAAGTCATATATTAAATTTGAAAAGCAACCCTGAATAAACCAGGCCCTACACTAGGTAAAGAACAAAGACAGGAAATAAATGTTCCTAATCTTAAATTACGTTGATTTAAATAGTTTAATACATTCTGGCTTGTCAGCAACGTGCTAAATATAAGACTAAAAAATCATGTTATAAAATCTAAGCCATATTACAGGTTAGAACAGAATAAGGATTTCAAGTTGAAGGTGAAGGAAAAGATTAACAGAATAAGAGCCCTAGCTCACATATTATGCAAAGGTGAGATAATTACCCATCTCAGATCATACTCCACTATCAAATTTCAGAACCATATTACATTAAATGAATTTTCACTAAGCCAACCTGCTACAGATGCAATTTTAGTAAATGTTATGTTTCAAATTGCTGTGTTGCAACCAATTGTTCTAATATTGTAAAACCTGAGAAGGATGGAGAAATGGTAGAAAGATGAAGTCTGGGGCATTTCATCAACTATTTCATCAGCTGAAAGGGTGTGAGGCCAGGTAGGACATAAGTGTCTTCAACATATTAATATCTCCCTTCACACTTAGAGAAGTGGAGCTTCTGAAACTAAACAGGACAGGGCCTGTTTGAGTTGTCAATTGCAGAACACCTTAGACTGTTAAAGCTGAGATATTGCACCTGAGGAATTAATTGACAATTAAGATATATCTGGTCAATCTATTTCAAAGTTGATTTTTACTTTATTCATTGATATCCTCAGTACACAAAAGTCGTTAAATAAAATCTAGTGTAAGTCCTATAGGATAGGATCATAAATGTGGAACTGGAGGAAATACAGTTTTCAAGTTAGCCATGTTTTCTGGCAAAAAAGGAAAAGTGAATTTTAAAAACATAATACTCACTTCATCTTTTATTTGACATTTATTCAATCCATTAGCTTGAATCATATATTTAGCTTTAAATATGCTGGTCTATATTTAAAGGAATTTCATAACCCTACATGAATAGAGTCATACCAGCTTAGTCTGCTGACATTTTGTTTACAGCTTCTCATTCAATCCTCATAATAACCCTGAAGACATTACCATACCAATCCTGGAAGGCAAGTTATTCAGTGGAACTAGGCAAGGCTTCAACAGCATGACTGTGCTATTGTCATTAATGAGTATGACAAGAATGAGGAGATGGCTTCTTGTAGCCAGCATAGAGCTCCCACTACAGGATGATATATCTCTTATTTTTATAGTTCATAACTTAGCAAGAATGACATGTTTCAACAATTAATTATTTTCAAAACATTAAATTCAGACCAAGGAAAATTTAGCAATTTTTCTATAAATCAGACTATAAATCCTATACAGAGATTCACCACTGTCTTTCAAAGGTTTCGATTATACCCAGTACACCCATAGTAAGTGTTCAATAAATATTTGCTTAATTAATGAATAAATGACAACATAGATTCGGATACATTGCTTGAATGTAAAGTCCCATATTGCATGTGCAGTGTTGGGTGCAATGGTCCATACCTTCCATCAGGTTCTCAGGAAGGCCTGTGAAATGTTATGCTCCACAGCTGGAAGGAATGAAGGATTCCTATGTTGGACAGCAAGAAGGACTAGATGGGGTTTTAGGACTTTCTGCTCTAACATTTGAACTCAAAACACTTATATCTTTTAAAGTGTCATTATGTGTATACTCCACAGTGCATCAGTCCTTAAAGCCTGACTCCCTTCGAAGAGATTGAAGGTATATTCCTTCCTATGTATAGGAATTATAAATTGCATTGAACCAGCAGGGAGCCCAGTGGAATCTTACATGCCTGTCATAAAGGAGATCTGCTCTAACACAGGAACGCTTGCCCTTCTGTCTTTTTATACCCACCAAAGCAGCTTCTGCACCAATCCACATGTTGTGAATTTCCATGAGTGGAAGTGGATTAAGTGGGCAATAATGACACTTTTTAGTCTAATGTCTCTTGTAAAAAATTACATTATGGGACTGGGGCTGTAGCTCAGCGGTAGAACGCTTGCCTAGCATGCGTAAGGCACTGGGTTCGATCCTCAGCACCACATATAAATAATAAATGAATAAAAAAATCAAGATTCATCAACAACTAATTCATCAAAAACTAATATTTTTTAAAAATATTTTTTAAAAAATTACATTATTATGAATATTGTCTAAATAATTAATGACTAGCTACTATATTTTCCTGATTTATGTTTATATAAAACATCTCACAATAATATAAAAATAAATATAACTATGTAATTAACAAATCCTCTTTATTTGTGATGATTATAAATTTTAAACCCAACATTTGGGACACAATGTCTGAAAAAAACAATAGTTTTGATTTGTAAATTTCTTATGTAAGAAGTCATACAAAACTCTAAAAGTAAATCACATTAAATTATATCATTAGTATTTGTGCATGACTTAGTTGACAGGTGAAGAGGAGACATCACAGATTTTTTTAATATAATTACCTTTGTGTGCCTGATCATAGTTTTAATTTTCTATAAGACTGAGAGGGAATAGGCAGGAAATGGAGATTTCTTTGAAGCTTGGATTGAAAAAAAGCCAGAACAAAGAACAGGACGAGAGGAAGGTCTGGGACATAGGGATGGTTTCCTTACATGAAGAAGCATTTCTTTGAATCCTCTGGCTCTGTTTAAGTTCAATTCCTCCCTCAAGACTTGTCCTGGTCTCCACTGTCTCTTGGGTGATTTCCTTCCCTTCTTCTTCATCTTTTCCGCTTTTTACTGAAGCAAATTCATCTAGCCTCATGTAAAGGTCTCTATTCACAGTGCAAACTCAGTACATGCTGTTCGACTAAACAAATCTCATACCTTTTTAATCCTATTATGTAGTCCTAGGCTAAAGTTATTGCAAAGTCTGTATTATTCCCGCAGTGAGAGAAGGAGGGCTATCCTTGAACTTGGCGCTGTAAAAGAAAATCAGGTGAAACTATTATGTATCTGTAAATGGCTCATTATCTCAGCCAAGGAAATGAATGTTTTCTGATTCTTCTCCACTGCTCTCCAGCATGTGTTCTGGGCTTCATATTTATTGATACTTTCATAGTTGCCCTTCAAGCTGGTTGACAGATTTCAACAGTGATGTTTTAACAATGAGAAGTAAATCACTCTCCCTGCCAACACTGAGCTGTTTGTTGATGGTTCCTACTCCTCACATTCTTAGTACTATTATTTATTATCCTCTCCTAATAGGAAGAACTAAAAGTGGATTGCTATAACATTGGCCTAAGAACGATATTAAGAAAAGTACAGCTTTTTCACTATTATTGGAAAAACAGAGCAAGGCACTAAAGATAAGAAATTGCTTCATTAAAGTAATTTTTAAATCAAATGCATGTTATTTTGTATTCTATGTTTAGAGATCCTGGTAGATGTGGACAAATAGAAGTTTTTCTGTGGCAATAGATTTTGCCATTTTTAAGAAAGCACAAATAGAGAAGCCAGACTAACTTTCACTTTTTAAATAATATCTCGTATCTTTTGATTTCATGTGTTCTGCATGTATACACTAACCATATAAATATGTGCATTTGTATATATACAAATAAACTGCATTTGTATATCTAGTGTTTACATAAATTTTAAGCATATAATGTTAGGATATTTTATAATTTTAGGACATTTATAAAACTGTGAGTACTTTATATCATTAAAACTATATTGAAAACAATCAAAATGTTACCTAAATACTTGAACTGAAGGGAGTAGTTTTTGAGAGCTGCATAAACCTGAGAATATTTCTTCTTTTCTTTTAATTTATTTATTCTAATTAGGTATACATGACAGAAGAATGCATTTTGATTCATTGTACACAAATGCAGCACAATTTTTCATTTCTCTGGTTGTACACGATGTAGAGTCACACCATATGTGCAGTCATACATGTACCTATGGCAATGATGTCCGTCTCATTCCATCATCTTTTCTGAGCCCATGTCCTCTCCCTTCTCTACCCTCCCCTTTGGCCAAATTTCTTCCATTCTTCCCATGCCCTCTCCCCCATTATGGATCAGCATCCACTGATCCATAATGTTATCAGACAGAACATTCGACCTTTGTAAAAACCTGAGAATATTTCATTGGACATTATTTTGTGTGCATATTCATAAATTTAAATTCTTCCCTGAGACCACAATACCCTGTTGATAAACTTCTTCACACAAAAGATAATAGAACCTAAACTGTACCTAAACTGCACTTGCATACCTATTATAATGGGAAATTATATATTGTTCCATATATATGCATACATATGTGCATATATATATACACACACGCGCACATACATATACACACACACATAGAGACCTTTTTTTTTTTGGCACCAGGGATTGAACTCAGGGGCACTTAACCACTGAGCCACATCCCCAGACCTTTTTATTTATATATTTATTTTGAGACAGGGTCTCTCTAAGTTACTGAGGGTAGTAGCTTTGAACTCGCCATTCTCCTGCCTCAGTCTCCTGAGCTGCTGGGATTACAGGCATGCGCTACTATGCCCAGCTATTTTTCCATATTTTTGTTGGCACGTTCCAATTATACATAATAGTGGGATTCACTGTTACATATTCATATATGCACTCAATATAATAATATAATTTGGCCCCTATCATTCCCTAGTATTTCCCCTTCCCCTTCTCGTCTCCTTCCCCTGCTCCCTTTCCTCTTTACTGATCTCCTTTCAATTTTCATGAGATCCTCCCCACACATTTCTTTTCTTTTTTCCTCTCTAGCTTCCACATATAAGAAACAACATACAATCCTTGGTTTTCTGAGTTTGGCTTATTTCATTTAACATAATGTTCTTAAGTTCCATCCATTTTCCTGCAAATGACATAATTTCATTCTTCTCTATGTCTGAATAAAACTCCATTGTGTATATATATATATATATATATATATATATCACATTTTCTTTATTCATTCATTCTATAATGGGTAATTAAATTAAAATACCAAATTAAAATGTTTGATTAAAGCAAAGGCAGCGTCCTCCGTGGGTTTTGCCAAAGGAACCAGAGCTGAGGGAAGTGTCTGAATGGAAAATTCATCCCCAAATGATCTAAATGTGAAAAAAAGGGAAATATGGTAATGAGAGACTTGAATTCCAAGAAAAATTTTAAATTAACTGGAGCTATTATAGGTTTTATTTATGTATCTTGAGTCAAGACTTCAGTTAGTTTTGTCTTTTCAGTGCCAGAGATGATATGTTTGCAAGAACTTTTTTAAAAAAATCTATCTATATCAGAACTTTTCTGATTGTAAAATAGTTTAGACCATGGAACAAGTAAGTTACCTAGATGAGAACAGTAGAATTTCTTTTCCTGGATTTTCAGAGCCAAATAAAAAGTTCTCTAGACCCCTTCCTGAACAGAGGGTATTAGTCTGAACAATTTTTTGTTATTTTCAAAAAAATTGAAAGATTCCTTTTCATTTTACCTTGGTATAAATTGGATAAGGCTACAGAGTTAATATTGGCATTCTGAAAGCTCTCTTGACTTTGGACTCTCATTTCCATTTTCTTTAGAGAGTAGAATCCAATCTAGGTAGCAAATAATAGCTTCAAGGCTTTAGTACTTCCAGATCTCCTCCCTATTTATTTGCTGTCTATCATAGCATGGATAATAATATCTCACAGAGGGCAGCTGTGAGCTTCATGTGGCGTTCCTGGAACAAATGAATCTTGTGTCCTTGGTGCTCTCTTGATTATTGCCCACCTCTCACATCATGCTCCCTTTGAGCATAGCATAAACCCAGTGTGCCTATAAGGGACAATCACCTGACTCAAAAGTTCATGAGTCCTCTGACAAGATTTAGTGAAGTTTCGCCACTATGCCTTCCATAGGGACGTGGTGCATGGATGAGGTCTACATCAAATGACACAAGGTGGTTTTCGCACATTTACCATCATTTCAAATTGGGCAAAAAATGTCAGAGAATAATGAACTACGTGTCTGTAAGTTTCGTCAGTTACCTTTGAACACAATGACTATATAATTTACTGTCCAAAGTAGGACTCTTTTTGAAGATATAATGGGAGGGAGAAGGTATGATTGTGAACAATCCTGATACCACACAGATATAGACCAAGACCAAGCCAGGAAAAATTGGGAAATATGGCTGTTCTACATAGAACTGGAATTCTAGTGCAGAAGCAGACAAAAATGGCTGCGGATGGTGCCTTGTCAAGACAGGGGTTTATCACTCATATTTATTTACAGAAAAGGAAAGAAACTAAGGGAAATATAAAGAACAAGTACATCCTTCATTTTCTCAAGCTGTCTAAACCCCTTCTCTATTTTGACGTTATACAGAATTCTTTCTTTCTTTCTCTTTCTTTCTTTCTTTCTTTCATTCTTTCTTTCTTTCTTCTTTCTTTTTTTTGTACTAGGGATTGAACTCAGGGGCACTTGACCACCAGGTCACATCCCCAGCCCTATTTTGTATTTGTATTTGGAGACAGGGTCTCACTGAGTTACTTAGTGCCTCGCCGTTGCTGAGGCTGGCTTTGAACTCGTGATCCTCCTGCCTTAGCCTCCCGAGCTGCTGGGATTACAGGCATGTACCACCACACCAATTAAATTTTAAGTTCAATTAAGCATTTCTTTTCTACAATTAAGTCACTTGATTTTATTTGAAGGTTTTTCATTTGGGTAAATCCAGTCCTAACATTCTGCATAACAGCATCCCGAACATAACAGCATAAAACAATAGCAACTGTTTCTTCTCTCAGTTCTGGGGATTGACTAGGCATAGCTAAGCAGGTCTCACTCCATGGACTTTTTTGAAGTTATAGTCATATAGTGCCTAATATTAGTGTCACCCCAAGAGCTTCCTTCCTCACATGACTGTCAGTTTGTACTATGAGTCAGAACCATGCATACAAGTTTTTCATGTGTTTCTTGGGCTTCCTCACAGCATGAAGTCAGAGTCCCAAGAAAAAGAGCTAGGAGGAAGCTGCTTTTCCCTTTATAGTGTAGTCTTGGAAGTCAGTATTACATTTATACATATGAAGAAGGAACACATGCCACCACCTGACAGGCACAGAAAAAGTCATATTATAAGAAGAGTATGTGCTGAATTGGGAGATAATTTCATGGACATGGCTGGAAAATACACTTGCCCAAAGTATATCCAGAGATGCAGCAGGAAAAGAACTTGAAAAAGAAACATTTCTGAAGTAGACTGAATGATGAGTTGCATGTTTTATTTGAATCAAATTCATGTTTTAAACTCTTATTCATTCTAAATGAGCTATATAAGATTATCATTGACTTTTTTATTATTTAAACAATATAGATCTCAAAAAAGGTACACAACATTGCATTAGCTCATACTGGTATGACAGTACTGGTTAGCTCCATTCCCAGTGTTTGCTAAATTCCAGCCCTTATCTTGTCTCCTCAAGACTCAGGCCATCGTCTCCTGTTACTCTTATTTTCAGTCTTCTCTCTCTGTTGTCCATTTCTGACACTCGTTGAGTTTGCTTTTATGTATCAGAACAGAAAATTCAAGTCAGGAAATGTTTTTACTTGAAATAGATAATGAAAGCTAAAGTATTTAGTTTACTATATTGTCAAAATCATGAACAGAGATGAATGGTTAACTTCCCTTTTTGTAGATGTAAACCAAAACAGAAGTTAAATTTGACATTTTCCAGACATAACTCCAATAATGTGTTAGAATCAGAATTAACTTTGAATTTCCTTTAAGGAAATATTTGATTCTGACAACTAATTATGAATTTTTCAAGAATTTGGGTAACTATTCATTTATGCATGCAAAGCAGCATCTTTAAGTTTATTAGAATTGATGCATTTCTCAGTAATTGGTACTACTTGAACTATATTTGAAATCATCAAGTTTTAATTTTTGGAGAATAATCACCTAACTTTGTGATTCTCAAAAGCATTTTGTATGAATCTCCCATTCCAAATTCCACATTCAAAAATCTAGTTCAAAACTTGGAAAAACAGGGCTGGGGCTGTAGCTCAGTGGCAGAGCACTTGCCTAGCATGTGTAAGGCACTGGGTTCAATCCTTAGCATCATATTAAAAAAAGAAAAATTTTAAAAAGTATGTTGTTTATCTATAACTACAAAAAAATTTAAAAAAAAACAACTTGGAAAAACCGGTAGCCAGCAGGAGAGCACCATTGGAGGAAGTGTGATGGTAACGAAAGTAGAGAACTGAACTCACAACTGAAGCAGGTAACCTGATGTTTGAGATCACAGAGGGCTCTAGAACAAGAGGGTGGGTTAATAATCACATACCCCCAGAGGCCGCGAGGCTGACTGAGAAGACATGAAGTGCTTGGTTTATAAATAATAAGTAATTCCTCTCCTGTCCCTGAGGATATATGAAAAGAGTTTGAAAATTGTCTTGAAGTTAACAGTTCTGTTTTCTGTATGCTGTCTAATTCAAGCCAAACTATTATTCAATACTATAAATTTTCCACAGTATCATTTGATAACAGCTTGGAAAGAAAATATTTGGAAATTAAGTCAGTGCATTTTTCCTAATTATTTCATAATAATAGGAAGACTATCATCTCAATATAAACTCCTTGTCAAAACTTTTACTAACATTAATTTAAATAAATACCTGTAGAAGTTATCGTTCTCATTATCGTTCTCATTGCCGTTTATTTATAACAATGTTCATAATTTTGCTTCTTGAATGAATAATTACTATTTTAGTTGTAGGCAGTATAGTGCTAACAAAAAAAAAAAAAAGACATGGTTTAGAAACCAGAAACTACAACAACTCCCTACATGCATTACTTTGGGAAAATTTCTTAATCTTTCTGAGTTTCAGTCTTCTCATCTGTAAAATCAGTAGAGGGCAGCATATGCTAATACTTAAAATTATTAACTATTAATATTAGATATTAGTGTAGTATTTCACTGTGGATTACATAAGATCTAAAGCAACCACATTCTGCCCACAAAATCTGAAGTTCTTTGTTCTAAGAGTGACAAACAAGTGTCACTGAAGTTTTTTATTGTTTTTATCCTATAAATACAGGAAGTTTTTGCTGTTTTTTGAAGTTTTTGTTGTTTTTATCCTATAAAACCCAAAGCCGAAAGCTCTTGTTAACCATTATCCCATCTGTGAATATATCCACACTCAGATGTTTTAGATAGAAAATATCTAACTCAAAATTTTATTTGAAAATGACAAGTTCTTTGTTATAAATTAATCATTTTTGAGGGGAGAAAGAAAGAAGATTGAAATGCGAAAAGAGGGGGCTTCATTTGCAGGGGTCTATTGAACACTTGACAACTGTGATTCTTGGGCCTTCCAAAAAGGAAAAACATACAAATCTTCAATAGGTCTGCACTGTTGAAAAAATGTTAGAGCGCACAAATATGTTGCCTGATTCTGTTTTCTTGTAAGTAGTTTCTGGTTATTCTCAAGCTATTAAATCTAACCTCTTTCTGTTCTGTCCACTGACTGATGAGGCCTGTACATTCAACATAGTAGCCGGGACTCATAAATCACATCTGAGAAAATGGCCTTCAGTAATTCCTATATTAACTTTCCCAGTATTTCAGGACTAGATTTCTAAAATGGATTTAGCCTGTGGCGAAGAATGGTTAGATGATAATTTGTTTGGACTAGGATAGTTTAAGTCTGAGATGGGATACATACATTTACCAAAGTGTTCCTCACCCTTCTTAAAAAAAAGAAAAAACTACTTGGAACAATATTTAGTAAGGAAGGATCCAGAAAGAATGGGGAGTAAAGGAAACATGAACAGGGGAAATGAGGACAATATTAGAAAATATGCATTTGTATTGGGGTGAATTTCTGCTTGATTTTTACTTCAAAATACATGCCTCCCATTATCTTATAATAACTAAACTTGGCTCCACTGAGGGCATTTCTTTTCCTGCAACCCTCTCAAAGTGAATCTCTTCATTCTCTTATGGCCTGGTACTGCAACATCCAAATATATGATAAGCACTCTGCTAGCCGTCCCCAACCTGCTACTTTCCTTTCATTTGCACCTTCATTTGACACCCTCTTCCTTTGATGTTCATGCTATTGAATTGTATCAAAGACTAGTTGTATTTGTGCTGGTCATGCTGTAGCTGACCACAGGGATGCAAGGAAAAGCCTGTACTCTCCTGGCTCTTCACTATGGCTTCCAGGCTGTGGTGACTGTCTTCATTCAATAAGAGCTCCTTCTCTGAACTTCATGCCTACAACTGATAGACCCTCATCTTCATTTTCTGCTTTTCTCCCTGAGTTTGGGAGTTTAGATCCTGGCTCAGTTTTACTCTCTGGCTTGGCTTCTTTTATCATCTAAGAAGACCTAACTACCGTTCAAGATCTCTGGTCTCAGCTCATCAATCTATTCTTCTAGAATAATGATAACAATTTTTAAAAATAAATTTTACCTATATTAGAGCAAAATATAAATCCTTATAGGAACCCTGCAAATAGATATTGTCCACCACTTAGATGATTTTTCATCACTGAGATGATTTTTTTTCAGTTGCGTTTTTTGTACAACAAAGTAAGAGAGCCAAGACATAACACCCAATCTGTCTGATTTCAAAAGCTTGGTTTTTGACAACAAAGTTATGCTGCTTTTCATGATTTTTACTTCAGCTTGAATTTGTTTCTTCATTTCCAGGTCACTGTAGCATAAACTTCATCACTGTCTAATCTGATTCACTTTTTAAATAAAGAACTATGAAGTTTTTTTGTTCTACCAACCTCTTTCCATCTGTCACTCTGAATCTCTCCTTCAAACTCACCACAACTTTAGTTTCTTGACAACTCCTTGTTTTCTCAATTTGCCTTCCTTTCTTATTTTGAACCTCACTAATAAATTAATACAACTACATTTTCAGTTGTTTTACTCCCTTGACTTGCCACAACTAGTTTGCCAGATTATTAATCTCAACTCCACTGTTTTCTCTGTTGCAATCTAAAGGTGACAAGTTTTACTAAAAAACATATTAAGTCAGTGCATATTTGACAAATATGAATTTAGTAGCTTCTTTGCAGTAGTTAGTAACATGAAAATATGCATCCCCAACCAAGATATGGTCTACTGAAAAAAGCATGCATGCATCTAGTTAAGTACAGAATGCAAAACAGTCTGCATTCTGTGAGGATAGATAAAATGTTCATTTACATTCAGAATGTCAAGGAAACATATAACTATACTATTGAATAGGCATCTATGTGTACCATGTTCTACAAGGCTGGCAGAAATTTGACTGAAGGAAGAAAAAGCAGTGAGTCCTTTGTCAAAGTCTTACATTTTTGGTAAATGAAAGTGAGGCACTTGGGAGGTGCAAGTATTATATGAACAAGCCTGAGATACAGATGAAATATGGATGAGAATTGTAATGAGAACCACCATTTTTCTCTTTTTTCTGGCAATAACATTGAATTTCCTTTAGAATTCACCATTCCACCATTGTGCCCAAAGTTGGTCTTGATACAATAACAAAGAGAACTTTTTGTAAGAGCTAACTAAAAAGAGGCCCTCTCTTTCCAAATGGACTTGAAGCCTCCATCTGACCATTATGTGAAGGGTGAGAATAAAGTCAGCACATCAAAGAGGGCAGACAGTGAGCCAAAGGAGTTCTTAGGGAGCTGTTTGACCCTGAAATTAAGGCTGTGCTTGACAGCCCTGCCCCAGGCCACTTTTCTGGTTCATGAGCCATTAAATTTCTTTTTTTATCCTTAGGCAGTTTGAATCACATTTTTCTATCAAATACAACTGAAAGAAGGCTGATACACCAAGTGGGATAAAGAGAGTAGATGAAACCAGGCTTGATGAACAGTGTTTCCTGCACACATAAAGTATCAGAAAAGAGATTAATGGCTTTTATTATTTATACTCTAGAGTTACCATGTACTTACTGTGTAACTTTTGGTAAGTTATTTAACTCCTCTATATCCTAGATTGTTCATTAGCAAAATAAGAATAAGAATAGTTTCTAGTTCATAACTTTACCATTAGAATTGAGTTAAGCTCTCAGAACAATCTCATTCTTATCTGCCAGATGGAGATAATCTGAGAAGCATGTGACCAAAGGGGCTAAAGAAGTGGAAGTAAGGATTTGCTGCAGAGTGAAAAATTATTCTAAAAAATGGAGCGATGGAATAGGGAAAGCAAAGCAGAAGGAAAAAAAATCAAAGATCTCAGGTAGGCAAGGGTCAAGGAGTTGGAGGGGGATGTGGAACAAGCTTCAGGGTCTGAGTTATTGAGAGTTCAAGGAACAGGAAAAGAAGATGTTAATAGGAGGAAAGAGGATTTTAAGAACTGTTGTGTGGTTTATAAACTGTTCTTTTACATCAAACAGAGAAAGCAGTGAGATTATATTTATAAAAGTGGTCTTGTTCTATACCCGGGCCATGCAAAGCCTGGCTTATTGGTTGGGTTATTCTTTGACAATATCCATGATGTATAAGAAAGAAAAGGCAGACTTGAGAGTAGAAGCAGTCAAGAGAAAGTCACAGAACATGTAGGGTTTGCAAAGACTTTCTCATTTCTAGTGTTTCAAGAATCAACTGTTTTCACAATGAGATTCTTTTTTTTTAAAAGCAGGACTGAGCTGCTTCCCTTGTTAGCTACAGTGAAGTCTTCTGGTCTGTAAACATTGAAGAGGAGTGTTTTTCATGTGTGAGTATGTGCCTGTATGTGTGTATGTGTGTGTGTGTGTGTGTGTGTGTGTGCGCATGTGGTAATTACTGAATAACATGCATTCCCTATTCATTATTGATTCCAAATCTCATTTCATATTGTGCCTAGGTATGAAACATTGACAAAAAATATGTTCACTTTTCCTGCTGCTGATGCCTAGACACTAATAAGATTTATAATGGGATTATAATATTTGAGGGAAGACTGAGCATAGGATTTTCAAGCTATACTCTGGCCATATTGGAACATTAGCATGAACTACTCAAACTTTTTAAATTAATGAACTGCTTTCATAAGAATTCCAAACTATGCATACAAAGATGTTCACTATGAAGATACTTTATATCAATAAAAAAACTGGAAACAATTTAACTGCCTTATGGCATAACAAGTAGATTTTAATGTTTTAATATGTTCTAAGTATGAAATAATTTTATAATTTTAGAAAATTATTTTTGTGGTGCTTTGGATTTAACAGTGGCCTTGAGCACGCTAAGCACACTACCACTGAGCTACATCACCAGCCCTAAAATATCTTAAAGTTATAAAATTATGTAAGTACTATAATGAACTTTGTAGCAGCTGGGAAGAGTAAGGTAGATAGGTATGCACTTGCCTGAAGATATTTATAACATAACATCTTTAAATTTTAAAAAGCTACAAATCTATGTAGTAGAATCACACTTTTTTAATAAAAGTTTAAAAATCTATTATATGTATTATTTATGCATTCCTAGAGTGTTCTGCAAGGAGACATACCAGACTATTATCAGTCATTATCCCTTGGGATTAGGATTGGAGTGTATAAATAGAGGACTTTTATCTTTTTAATTCTAATTTTTGGCTATGAAATTTTAATAATTACATATTTTATTTCTTTAAAGTAATGTCAAACAATAAAATGTAAATAACTAAATATTAATAAAAGATATAAATAACTTATTTTAAAACTGTGTTTTAAATCATGGGAAAATCCAGTTTTCAGGATAATGTTACTTGAAATTCATTAGCACAATGCTAAATAAAATTAAAAGAGATACTGATGTGAAAATCATAAGGTCACATATAAAGTTCAGAGCAATATGATATCTTAAACCATCTGACTGTAATCATGCTTGCTATACTGTTGAGGGCATTTTCTGGGTCCTTATCACAACCTAAAATCCCTTAGGTATGAATTAGAGTAATTATATGCTGCTGCTCTAATCTTTAACAGCCCAGCCCTTTCTTCTTCCCACCCAAACACTGCTTATAAAATGAATCTGTTTTCTTGCTTGAGGGAAATAAATTAGATAAAAATTTTTAATTGGTGTCTATAACCAAAAAGTCAAAATGAAATTTGTATACACATTCTCTCATAAATTATTACTTTAGATTTGAAAAAAGGAAACAAATTAAAAGACTATTTTCTTCTGCTAACATCCAAACAATTTGCCTACGCACTATTTCTCAAGTACGGTAGTAGTGATTAGTATTTGTATTGGTTTGCCTATGAAGCATCCCCAGTGCAGGGATTTAGGAAGGTGATTGGATCATGAGGGCTCTAACCTCACCAGATTATTAATCCATTGATGGATTAATAATTTGATGCCATTATTGGGAGATGGTGGAAACTGTAGGAGGTGGGACTTAGTTGGAGGAAGTAGGTCACTGGAGACATGCCTTGGAAAGGTAAATCTTGCCCCAGCCCTTCCTCCCTGTCTTCTTCTCCCTCCCTCTCTCTCTTACTCTCCCTGCTTCCTGGGTGCAATGAGCTGAGCAGCTTCCCTCCACCAGACCCTTCTGCCTTGATGTTCTAGCTCCCCTCAGGCTCAAAGCAATGAAGCTAACTGACCATAGACTGAAACCTCTGAAATCATAAACCAAAATAAATCTTTCCTCCTTTGAGTTGTTCATGTCAGGTATTTTGGTGTCAATGACAAAAAGCTGACTGACACAGTATTCTTCCAGCAATGATTATGAAACGAATTAATACTGAAAAAAAATCTATACTTTCATATCAAATTGGTTCCAGAGATCTAAGTGTATTTCACTTTGTGATTACGGCTTTGGCTGGGGATCTGTTTAACTACCAGAATACTGCCTTTCCCTGTGACTCTTAAAGGCTTAAAACTAAATACATATTATATATGAACTGGCAATGTTAAACAAAATCAAAACTTTGCCAATAACTTTATTCTCCCTGAGTCTAGGGTATATTTGTCAAAAAAACAAAAAACAAACAAACAAACAAAAACCCTTCTACTTAAGGAGAAATACAGGAGAAATTTTGTTCTAAGCCACTAATATTTTGTACATTTAGAATCACCTTTTTCTGTAGACATGCCAGAAAAGTGGCATAAATATTCTTAATCATAAAGTGAAGTGGAAACACTAAAAAACACAGCAGTGAATGTCACATAGTGAGAACTTTATAATGGATTTCTTGGTTTATTTGTCTTGTATTTTATATATTCTCTAAATCTGTTTGTGTATCTGTACATATCTTGAATATGCAACATGAAACTTTTTCTTCCTAATTAGGATTGGGAACCTCATTTATTAATTGGAAAAAGAAGTTTGTGTTAGAAATGAACTCTGAGACTATGTTATAAATAAACACATTTGGTCATACAAAATACCACACTAAATTGGTAAGATAATGAAATTTGTAGTGACACACTTTGAGAACAATAAAACCAGTCAATAAATTGAGTGTTGGTTTGATGCCAGAAAGTACTTTCTCTTGATCACACAATTATGATGCTGTGACTATATGGAAAAATGTTGGAAGGGAGTATAGAAAATATTAGTCTTTTTGTTACTGTTCAATAGAAAACATCTCTCTATGTTTTAAGAAGTTTCCATCATATGAATCTCTGTTTTCTTTTAATAAAGAAATTAAGAAGGAAATAAGGTCACATTTAACAAATAAAAATACATAGTGCCCAGTTACATTTAAATTTCACATGAATACAAAATGATTTCACATGTATGTCCCAAATCAGTATGTCTCAAATAAGATTGTCTCAATTTTTGATATATCAGTCCCCCTGTATTTTATTCTGCAACCCTAGAAGGCAAGACACTTACTTCCTAGACTCCTGTAAAGATAGGATGTGACACAGGTTGCCCATGTGACCTAGGATGGATCCAGACAAGACCAGAAGAAACAAAAACAGCAGTGGTGGCAGCAGCAAGTTTCCATAGCAACAATGATGACTGTCATAGTGATGACAGCCACAAAAGCTTAGGCATCCCATATCCAGGCTCAGCAGCTGCAATGACTTCACCAGGCTGACTCTGTTGTACGATTTTGCTGGTTAGCTTCTTCTCTTCCTGTCCTACCTCCAAGTTCAATCCTTTAGAATTCTTGGTTGTTCGAACTAGCCAACATCCTTTCAACAAATTCCTTTTCTATTTAAATTGGCGAGGATTTATTTTTGAATTCTATTAAAACCTTATTTACTACCAGAAGAAATAAATTTTAGGAAGGAGAAAGAAGGATCTAAATATTCAGATAGAGTAAATTTCCAGGCATCCTATTGAAGACATAGAATTTTTTCTCCCTTCTAAGAGCAGCACGGAGTTAAAAGCATGGGCTCTGAAGTAATGTCCCCTGGTTCACAGCTCAGCAATGTCACTTACTATCTATGTGACCTTGAACATGTTTTTTAATTTTTGTGAGCATCAAAATGTTTTAATGCCCACATCTGTAAAATGAGCATGGTAATTGTGTTATTCTCAGAGGATTATTTTGAATTTCAAACAAGTTAATATTTAGGACAGGGACTGGTACATAAGGCACCATGTATGTGTTTTAAAAAAATCTTCATTCACAATGCTCACTGTATTCAGATGCAAAACCAGTCAAAATTATACCATACTGATTCTTTCTTCTAAGTGCTAGAAAAGTGCTTCAGAGGATTCTTTAGTGTAGAACAAGCTATTAAATGACTAATATAGATTAGAATAACCAAAACTCACAAGCACTCATACATCTAACAATACAATATCTTTCCTCTAGACCTCTGGAACTAGTGAAATTGGTTGGTTCAATTTGGAAATGAAATAGGTGAGATTTGAAAGGAACTACAAAATCTATATACCAAAAAACATTACCCCACAAATCAAGGTGTTATACAGTTAATTATTAATGGAATGGTCAGGAAAGGTACATATGGAGAGATCACTAAAATGCTATTAGCAGATTAATATAGCAGAGTTTATTTGATTAATCAATTGGTATTTCACATCCTGGAATAACATCATGCAGGATTTGAAAGTTTTAGTAGGGCTGATAAGAAACAAGGTAACAAAAAACCTTGATGAAAAGATAGAGAAGTGTGAAGTGCATGGTCAAGAGCGTAAAGAAAGAATAGACCAAGAGTTTACAGGCCTGAATGGGAATAAGGAAGATGCAGTGCACCCATAACACCCTCATTTGACCAACTGTTTTTCCCTGACTCATTTAACAAATGCTTAACTGCCTCCCTATAGTAGACATAATTTTACCTAGAACTTGTTCTGGGATGAAAAAGTGATGACAGCTTAGAAAACATACCAGAAATGAGGTCAAGGTAAGCCTAGAGCTAGTGCTGATCCTGCTTGCATTTCTGTGATCCATGTGCCACGGTAACAGTAGACTCCAAAACCATTTGCCATAAACTTCAGAAGGAACCATAAAAAAGAGAACCAGCACCAAAACCGGAAATATATGTATGAAATGGAGACAACTTTCCTCTTCTAACAGTGAGTTCTGAATATAATTTGAAGTTCCAAATATAATTCAGACAAATATGTTGATAAGAAACTTGGAGTGAGGATGAGGTCCCCAAAGGATATAGTCAAGGAATAGGATTCTGAATTCTTTGTATATCTTTGTGTTAGTGAGCTTTTTGTCACTATAACCAATGCCAGAGATGATCAATTTATGAAAAGGTTATTTTGGCTCACAGTTTTGGAAGTTTCAGTCCATGATCAGGTGAACCCACTGCTTTTGAGCCATGGGTTCATGACCATCTCATGGTCATGAAGGGAAAGAGCAAAGAGGAGAAAGAGGAAGAGATTAGGTTCCCACAATCCTCTAATGACCTGATGACCTCCCACCAGGCTCCATCTCTTAAAGGTACCATCACTTCCCAATCATGTCAAACTGGGGACCAAGTTTTAACACATGGGCCCCTGGGGGACATTTAAGATCAGAACTATGGCAGTCTCCATTAAGATTAGTACAGTGCAAACATGTGCATTACTTGGTAGAGAATTTGAAAAACTGTTTTTGCTCAAAGCTTTCCTTTCTGTCAGTGGTTGAATTTCAGTAGGAAATCAAGACAACTTATTTACAGTATTTCTATTCTCTTTGGAGGGAAAGGGGCCTGTAGTTGTACAGATTTATGTCATGCTCTTATGTTTCCTGAAAGACTCTCACTTATCTCTCCCTTACATTCAAGTCATTTGGCTTTCTTTAAATCATTTTGTTTTCCTAAAATGAGACTTCAACCAACAAGTAAATAAAGTGATTTATTCACATAAGATTAATGGTTCAAAATACTCCCTTGAACTGGAAGTTGAGAAGTAACTTGTCATTGAGAAAGGTGATGATGAACAGCTCTGTTAACAGTATTCGCATTTTCAGAACAATCTATCCTCAAAGATAGTGAAGTTGGGAGATGAATTTGGATTCCAGAAATGATGGAATTATTGTGCAGGATAAAATTTGACAAGGATTATTTTGGTATCCATCACAGGCAAATGATGTAAGTTTTCAGTTTTTCAAATGCATAACTTTAATTCTCATGAAATTATTGTGAATGTTGTTATTTTTTGTTTATTTTGTTTTGTTGGTTTTTGTACTAGGGATTTAACCCAGAAGCACTTTTACCACTGAGCTACATCCCAGTCCTTTTTTTTTTTTTTTTTTTTTTCAGTTTTGAAGCAGGGTTTCACTAGGTTACTAAGGCTAGTCTTAAACTTGCCATCCTCCTGTATCAGCCTCCCAAGTCACTGGGATTAAGGTTGTGCTCCAACACACCTAGTAATTGTTCTTATTTCAAAAAAGAAGTAGAATTTTACAGAAATATAGTCTTTGGGTGGATAAAAGTATCATAAAGCTGGGGTGTGGTTACACACACCTGTAATCCCAGTGGCTAGGTGAGGCTGAGGCAGGAGAATCATGAGTTCGAAGCCAGCCTCAGCAAAAGCAAGATGCTAAGCAACTCATGAGACCCTGTTTCTAAATAAAATACAAAATAGGGCTGGGGATGTGGCTTACTGGCTGAGTGACCCTGAGTTCAATCCTGGTGACAAAAATATATGTGTGTGTGTGTGTGTGTGTGTGTGTGTGTGTGTGTACCATAAGGTTAGAACAGACTTTTAATTTTAAAGATACAGAGAATCTGTTACTTAAAGTCACTTATCAAACAAAATATGAAGTTGATTTCTACTCCATTTTTATTCCCATATCAACATAGGACTTCCATTATAAGGCAGAATGAATTGTTTTGATTTTACTTGTATGCTACTCCCTTAATTTGTAAAATTGGTTTAATTAACATTGGTTAATTATTATTTAACATCAAATTAAAGTAAGGGACCTTAAGATATTCAAAACTTGTGCTTTCATGAGGTGATGACTTTGTTCTTACCACTGAGTAAACAAAGAACCATATTTCAATGTAGTTCCTTTATACCTTAAAAACTACAAGGTGAAATTGACAGGGAACACTGTGAAGTTAATAGCCTTTCCAACCAACATAGTGTCTGTCTGTCTGTCTCTCTCCCCCATCCAGATATGCCTGTATGTATATCTATATATGCGTGTGTGTGTGTGTGTGTGTGTGTGTGTGTGTGTGTGTGTTGGCCAGTTTTTAGTAGTTTCAGAGAGCAGAATTCAAAATGTCAGAGACCAGAACCCTATCAAGGTAGGAAATACAATAACTCAAATTACAACTCCATGGAAAGATTGGCAGCATAAAAAGATCTAGCTATTTCTCCTGGAAAAGAAAATTATAAACATTGGATAACAGGACTAAAACAAATATGTGATGGTACTAGAAAGCAAGGACAAGTAGAAACTAGAATTGGAAGAATGCTATTGACTAAAGGAAGAACTGTGAATTTGTGTTTTCCTTCTTGGGAGCATTTCCCAAACCCCCACCTCCAGCCCCAGCTTGAGGGGACAGAGCAATTAAGGAGAAGGTATGATTGCTGGTAATGGCAAGGTACCTCACGATGATGCAAATGGATGGTTGAGGTGGCATGGAGGACAGATTCATTGAAAAATGAGGAGGTCAGGGAATTAAGATCCTAGACTAGATGTATATGATTGGAAACTCTTCTACATGCATATTTATATTGCCAAAAAAATCATCACAGAAATATTATAGGAAAGAAAAAATAAGGTATATGCCATCAGATAAAATTTTTGAGAAATGACACAGAATTCAGTAAATGTACAAAATAAGGAATGGGAGTGGATAGTGGATACTGGCATGAGATGCAAAGAAACCAAGCATTTTTAAAGAAAGGGAGGATAAAGTCTATTCATTTCCCTGTCTCATGACACAAGGGGCTATGAGATGAAGCAGGTCTTGCCTGGATCAGAGATCTGTGAATCCTTACAAAGGTGGTGTCAAAACCATGATAATGTTACAAACCATGATAAATTGGATGATGTCAGCCTTGCTCAGATGCCTCTCCATCACAATTACCACTGACTTTGTCCCCAATAAAGGTCATAAGTATTTTTGTCACATTATATTGGTTGCAGAAATCTTGAAATTTTATTTATGCTAATCACTACTTCAAATACACAGTAGTTGCTAGATGCACCAGTAGATCTTAAAAAATTCTATCTATGACTACATCACAAATTTTTTTCTAATATTCTAATAGTCATATTTCAATATAAGTTGTCTTTTATAATGCTATGTTTATTATTTTAAGCCTTTAAAAGCCTTTTTTGAGAAGTTTTATGGTTGTTAAAGTACAAAAATTGATTAGTAACCCTCGATTTGGTGCTAGGGATATGATGGTAAATGAGATCTTGGTTCTATTTGAATTGATCCAAACAAAAACATATTTTTTAAAGTTAGACAACTACAAACCAGGAGTGGTAGTGCACACCTGTAATCCCAGCACTCTAGGAGGTTGAGACAGAGAATCAGAAGTTCAAAGCCAGCCTCAGCAATGGCGAGGCATTAAGCAACTCAGTGAGACCCTGTCTCTAAATAAAAAACACAAAATAGGGCTGGGGATGTGGCTCAGTGGTCAAGTGCCCCTGAGTTCAATCCCTGGTACCAAAAAAAAAAAAAAAAAAAATAGACAACTACAGAAATGAATTCAAAATAAAGGTAAAGACTGAGGAAGAAAAACTAAATTGGCTTTTTGTGACCAGAGAAAAGATGGACTAAAGGTGAGGCAGCCTGAGGCATGATTGGGAAAGAGTGCCTAATCCTCAAGGAGGAGCAGGTGGGAAAGTGTGGAGAGCTCAGCAACCAGAAACTGAGAGGAGACACAGAATACAGCTGGGGATGTGGCTCAGTGATCGAGTACCCTTGAATTCAATCCCTGGTATCCCCCACACAAAAAAATGTGTATTGAGGATCTTTTCCAGAATAATGTTTATCCTGACCTAACTTGAAAAATAAGATTTTCTTAAAGGATCAAAAAGCAAGTTTGTGCTTTTCTTTCTACTAAGAACAAAACAAGAGGAAAATCACTTAAATTTCAGTGTAAGACAATAAAGACTGCCCTCATAATGTGGTTTTTAAAAGTTTTGCCTCATCTACTGCAGTAGATAATTGTAGAATAACCTTTGAAGGCTTTTAAAAAGTTAATAATTACATCTCTGAGCTGGAGAGATGAAATGGATTAAAGGATTTAAAAAACATTAATCTGTCTGTATGACAGAATTACTCTCGTAAACCTAGAAGTTTTCTACCATCTCACCCATATGTTATTCTAGCCTCTGAATAACAGGGTCACAATTCTTTTGGGAGTAATTCATTCTCACTATTTCTGTGACATTTCATAATAATAAGTAAATGTATGTATAGCCATAACAGGAATAAATTTTGTATCATCTTTGCCAAATAATATTTCTAAATCATTTTCCTTTCTGTGTTTTGGTGTTAGATATTTAAAAAGCAGCTGGAGTGCGATTTTTCTGAAGCATACAAAGCACTTTATCAATGATAAATAAGGCCTTCCAGGTAATCTCACTTGTGTGAAACAGAATTTTTATTAAGAATTCATTAACTGAGACTTCACAACGTCCATAATAGATGGTTCTGGGGTTCTTACTCCAAGTCAAAATTACAATCCTAAAAAATGAATACTGTGCTCCTACCACTGACTTGTGCCCAAGAATCTTGGTTTCTTGAGGGGAGTAATCACATCTCTTCATCTTCATACTCATTGCCAGAACATAGAAAGCCCTATGTTTAAAGAAGTGAAGCAGATTCAGTAGTTATTATATATTATATTTTAATCAACAATACCTTATTGAATTCTTGACACTCTTCTCAGTCCTGCAGATATTTTTTTTTCATGGAAAAAATTAAGACACATCCTGTATCCATGAAAGTTAAAATCTCATTGAATAAAGAAGAATGATGAAAATACAATAATGATTGAACAAGACAAAAAGGAATGATCTTCATCTTAGGAATGGTTGACCTTTTAAATGTGATCATTAGAAGATTATTTCAAATTCTAAATGCACTTCTCCCCACCTCCCACAAATAATAATAACAATAAAAAAACATTTTCACATGGAGAGCCTATTTCTTAATGGTCTGCTGAACATTGTTTGACTTAAAGTATCAAGGCTAGTTTTCATTGGAGGGAGTTCTTCAAGATGAAGAGCAAAAGTATTGCATTTTTTTATTCTTTCCTGATTCAGAGATAAATATTTTAAAGAAATAGGGTTTATTTCTGGCACGTGCTGACCTCTTCTATAAACCTCCAAATACTCATTGTCCTGCTTACCATTGAAGTTCTTTAGCCTAATTTCCTTTCATGGATCTTCCATCCCAAAGTCCAAACTTTCCTTTGTGTTAGTCAACTTGGTGTCACTGTGACTGAAACACCGAACAGGAACAACTTAGAAGAGGAAAGATTTTGGCTCATGATTTCAGAGGTTCAGTCCATCGTCACCTGGCTCCAGGGCAAAAACATTCTGGTAGTAGGGTATGGTGGAGGAAAGCTGCTCAGCTCATGGCAGCTGGAAAACAGAGAAAGAGACCGGGAGTCAGGGAAAAATTAGCCCTCCCAGGGTATGCCTGCAGTGGCCTACTTTCTCCAACAAGATCCCACCTCCCAGTAGTCCGTTCAGCTATCAGTGAGCTGAGAGGTCAGAGCCTTTCTGATTTAATCATTGCCTAGAAGCCCCGCCTCTGAAACACTGCATTGGGGACCATGTTTTTAACATGTGAACTTTTGGAGGGACATTCCAGATACAAACCATAATACATTTGCATCTCCCTTCTCAATCAAAACCTCCATATAATTAATCTCCAAGACAACCTGAAAGAAAGAATTCTGGTTAAATCTGCTAAAAGTGAGTGAAACCTCAGGTTGTTAAACTTCTTCAAGGGTTTTCAAATTTTCAAAATGTTTCTTTTTAATTGACAAACATTGTATATATTTATGGCATTCAGCATGATGTTTTGAAATAGATAGGCAAATCAAGCAATTAAGTGATGCAGTACCTCACATACATTTTTATGTGTGATAAGAACACTTAAAGTCTACTTTCTTAGCAATTTTCAAGTATACAATGCATTACTATTAACTATAGTCATGTAGATAGTTTTTCAGCATGCTGATTTCAATGCCTTTGGATATATAACTAGTAGTGAGATTGCTAGATTGTATCACAATTCTATTTTTAATTTTTTGAGGAATCTCCATACTGTTTTTCATAATGGCTATACTAATTTACATTCCTACCAGCAGTATTTATTTCCTTTTCTGTACATTCTCACCAACATTTGTAAGTTTTTCTCTTTTTATAATAGCCATCAGGTACTATCTCATTATGGGTTATTCTTATTTTTAATTGGCTTAGGGTACTCATTTATTTATGGAGTACAGTATTATAATTCAATAAGGATACAATGTATAATGATCAAATCAAGTAATTAACACTTCCACCTCCTCAAATATTATCATATCTATATGTTCTAATATTAAACACTTCTCTTCTAGTTAGTTTGAAATATATAATTAATCATTATTTAATACATTTATCCTACCTTGCTATAAATATTAGAACTACCTCCTCCCTTTTAATTGTGCTTTGGTACCCATTATCCACCTTTTCTCCATTCCCCTCTCTGTACCCTTCCTAACATTTAGTGACCTTTATTCTAATTTTTACCTCTATGTTATTATGTGATCGATTTTTTTAATACCATAAATGAGTGAGAACATGCAGTATTTGTACTTCTGTATCTGGCTTCCATTTCTATCCACATTGCCACAAATGACAAGGTTTCATCTTTTCTATGTTGAAATAATATTCCTTTATATACACATCCTATCTTTTTTTAAAAACCTACTCATCCATCAGTGGACCTCTTGCTTGATCCCATGTCTTGGCTAATGTGAATAGTGCTGCAATAAACATGAGAGTGTAGATATCTCTTTGATATAATGATTTAATTTTCTTTGCATAGTTACCCAGTGCTAGGATTTCTGTATTAAAAATGGCCATACTAACTTACATTTTCACCAACAGTGTATGAAAGTTTCCTGTCTTCTGCATTCTTGCCAGCATTTGTTATCTTTTGTCTTTTTGACAATGTTTATTCTGTCTGGGTGAAATATCTCATTGTGGTTTTGATTTGGGTTTCTCTTGATGATTAATGATGTTGAACATCTTTTCTTTCTTTAAATAAATTTATTATTAACTGATATATAAACCTAAAAACTGTACATAACAATGGGTACCATGTGATGTTTTGATACATACATACATTATGTAGTGTCTAAATCAAGTTAAACATCTATTTCCTCAAACATTTATCATTTCTGTATGGCAAAACTTTCAAAATTCTTCTAGCTTTTTTGAGATGTGCAATACATTATTGCTATCTATAGTGACCCTACTGTACAACAGCAAACCAGAACTACTTGTTCATCCTTTTGTGTGTGCGCACTTGTTGGACATTTATGCTGAAGTGCATTCTTTCTATACTCCATTTGTTAAACGTTAATATCATAAAAAATTTTTGGATTTTGTCAAATGTCTTTTCTTCATCTGTATGTCTTTTCTTCACTCTTCATTCATATGACTTTTGTTCTTCATTCTTTTAGTGTATGTATCACACTTATTGATTTATATGTATTGAACCATCCTTGTATCCCTGGAATAAATCCCCCTAGATCATGGTGAATAATCTCTTTAATATGTTGTTGAAATAATTTTCCAAGGATTTTTTAATTTGTGCTCATCAGAGATATCAACTTGTGATTTTCTTATCATATAGTGTTCTTGTCTGACCTTGGTATCATGGTAGTGATTGCCTCGTTGAATGAGTTTAGACCTTTACCTTTAAACTTTTAAGATTGGCATTAGTTTTTCAAATGTTTGATAGAATTCAGCAGTGATCCTGGCACAATGGTACTTTCCTGTAATCCCAGAGGCTAGGGAGGCTGAGGCAGGAAGACAGCGAGTTCAAAGCCAGCCTCAGCAAAAGCGAGGTGCTAAGCAACTCAGTGAGACCCTGTCTCCAAATAAAATGCAAAATAGAAAACAGGGCTGGAGATGTGACTCATTGGAGTGCCCATGAGTTCAATCTCCAGTACCAAAAAAATTCAGCAGTGAAGCCATCAGGTCTTGGGCTTTACTTGGATGAGAGGATGAGAGATATTTTCTTTCTTATTCAGTCTCCTTACTCACTCTTAGCATGTTCTGATTTCCTATTTCTTCATGATTCAGTTTTGATAGGTAACATATGTCTAGGAATTCATCCATTCCATTAGATTATCCAATTGGTTGACAGAAAATTGTTTGTAGTCTCTTGGTATGTTTTGCATTTCTGTGATATTGATTATAATGTCACCTCTTTATTTTCTAATTTTACTTAGCTTTTTTTCTTTTTCATTAGTTCATCAAGCTGAAGGTTTGCTTATTTTGCTTATCTTTTCAAAATATCAACTCAATTTTGTTGCTTCTTCTGTTATTTTTCTAGTCTCTATTGCTGTGGCCAGCACAGCCAAACTCTTGGTTCCAGCAAAGGGTGATGGGGTATTAGAAAATAAAGGCTCACACATGCAGGTTGTGAAGATCAATAGCTGGGATCAGGTGGAGTGCTGCAGTCTGATGGAGAAGCAGATCTAATGAGTTACACTAGAAATCTTTATTTATATTTATCTCATTATCAGGTTAAAGACTATGAAAGCATTATTGTTTGTACTCAGAGTTACAGAACTAGAAACATTTATGCAGCTTTTCCTCAGTTGCAATTCACAGCTTCAATGTGCAATGCTAGGAGGTCAAGAAGGACCATTGCTTAAAGTTACTGTTAAGCAGGCAGGCTCAGGTATAGCAGAGCTGGTGAAACATTGTGGTTGTCTAGCATGAGAATTCTTCTATCCCCAGGAGCTATATGCCTGAGATCAAGGTTGGAGCTGACAAGACTCTTTCTCAGAGCCTCCTCAGGCAGAGCAATACCACAGCAGCTAGGCATCCTGTACCCTTGCACAGAAACATTCCCAGGCACCAGGCTTGCCACAGCCATGAGATCATTAGAGATCCCCAATCTTAGTCACTGCTCTCCAATTCTCTGTCGCCACTCTCCACACTTTATTTCATTTCTTGTCTGCTTGTCTTTATTATTTAGTTCCTTCTTCTAACTTAGAACTTATTTTGTCCTTTTCCTAGTTCTTTTAAGTGTAATGGTAAGTTATTTGAGATCTTTCTCTCTTCCTCCTCCTCCCCCTTCATTTTTTGATATAGGAGTTGTTTGCTAAAACTTCCCTATTGGAAATACTCTTGCTGTATACCATGAGTTTTGGTACACTGTTTTCATTGCTTTTTTTCTCTCTCAAGATTTTATTTATTTATTCATTTATTTATTTATGCTGGGAATCAAACTAGGAGCCTCACACATGCTAGTCACACTTAGCTCTACCACAGCTACATAGAGACCCCAAAATATTTTTAATCTTCTTTCTAATTTCTTCTTGATCCATTGAGTATTCAAGAGTAATTTTTCACATATTTGTTAATTTTCCAAAATTTCTCCTATTATTAATATCTAGTTTGATATTACTGTGGTTGGAAAAGATAGTTGATATGAGTTTAGTCTTAAGTTTGTCAAGATTTATTTTGTGGAATAATATAGAATCTACCTCTGAGAATATTGCATGTACACTTGAGAATAATGTATAGTCGATTGTTTTGGGATGGAATACCCTGCATATGTGTTTAATTAATTTTGCTCTAAAGTGTAACACAAATGCAATGTTTTCTTATTGATTATCTGTCTGGATGATCTGTGCATTGTTGAAACTAGGGTACTGAAGTCCTTTACTATTATTGTATTACTGTTGATGTTTCCCTTCAAATCTATTAATGTTTTTTTCATGTATTTAAGTTCTACCATGTGGGGTACATATATATATTTAAAATTGTTACATCTTCAGGATGAAATGACCCCTTATATAATAATCATGTCTCTTTTTATGGTATTTACATAAAATCTACTTTAACTAATGCAAATATAACTATTTGTTATGGTTTGGATATAAAGTATCCCCCTAAAGTTCATATGTGAGATAATGCAAGAATGTTCTGAGGTGAATTTATTGAATTGTGAAAGCTATAACCTAATCAGTGGATTAATCCATTAGATGGAGTGATAATTTAAAGGGACTATAGTACATGGTGGTAATTATAGGCATGTAGTGTTTGACTGGAAGAAGTAGGTTACTGGTGGCATGCTTTGGGGTTTATATTTGTCTCTGGCACCTTATCTCCCCCCTCCCTCTGCTTTTCAGCTGACATGAGCTAGGTAGCTTTCCTCCACAAAATGTTTTTCTACCGTGATGTTCTGCTTCACTGTCAGACTTAGAGCAATGGAATCAGTCATCCATGGACTGAATCTCTGAAACGATGAATTGAAACTTTTCCTCCTCCAAGTTATTCTTGTCAGTTATTTTAATCACAGTGATGAAAAACTAACACACTAGTCTTGTTCTCCTTGGCTTCCATTTGCATGGAATATCTTTTTCCATCCCTTTGCTTTCAATCTATGTATGTCTAGCTTGCATTTTTTAAAATAGTAATTTTCTATTGCATTTTCTGTGTGTATTGAAAGAGTTAATGCATGTGAAACACTTGGAACAGTGCCTCACATAGGATAAGCCCTTAGTAAGTGTTATTAGCTCTTATTCATGTTAGTATCATTGCCAGTTTTAGTTCCTAGTAAAACGAAACAAAAAAACTTGAAAATGAAATGAAAAATATTTGGTACAGAAGCAAACAAATGATGAAAATATTAAAGTTTAGAATTTGACTCTGGAATGAGTGTTTTAGATGACACTATGTTTCTATTCAGTCAAATAGTACTTAGTGAGCACCTACCTCTGTCCAGCTCTGCATCAGACAGTGTGGAGAAAACAAAGATTAGATGACATCATCACTAGCACATACAACTTAAAGGGACAAGAATGGAAAGGAGAATATTAATGCAACAATAAAGAAAGGTTGTTTCTAAATAAAGTTGTGAGCAAGAGGTGGTGTCAAGAATAATTAACAAAGAAAGTATCCAAAGAAGTGGGCCTTTAAAACCTAGGGACAACATGGATGTAGAAAAAGACAGGGTTTATGGATCAATTCATTCATTCACCAAAAATGTATGAGCCAGATACTGTATGAATACTAGAGACACAGGAGTGAGAACACTCTCTGTATTGAAGTGTTTTACTATCAATCAGGAGAACACTAAGAAATGAGTAAATGTCATAAGTTATTGGGGAGATGATAAAAAGAATGGGCAATAAAGCAAGAGTATTTGGTTAATTCTGAGACAAACTTAGGGATACACTACTTTTATTAAGTTATATTTCACAATACACTTACCAACATATAGTCTTTCATGAGTCTGGTATAAAGAGGATAATGTATCTACTTCTCTTTATTTAATTCTCTTATTCTGGTGTATTTAGAGCTCTTTAAAGGGGCATATAAATTACTAAGAATTATTGTTTATTTCTACTGACAAGAATTTTGAGCTTTAATATTTATTTTTATCTTTTCACAGTAGTCAAACCTTTGTGAAATTCTTTTTCAAACTCCAATATTAATTTTAAGAATTCATGTATTCAAATACCTCATAAGTCCAGCAGGGGAATGTTAACAATGCTTTTATTTATTTCTCCATCTGCCAGTATGATTCATAATTCACCTCTTCTCCATAATTGCTGGTAAAATCTATACCAAGAAGATATACTTGTGTTGATTATATAAACTCTTCTTTCTGCCTAGTCATTGCAGAGTTGAATCATATGCAGTATGTTTAAGAAATTCCCCATCAATTAACCAATCCATGAAACTATTCTGTTCCCACCATAACTGTCACCCAAGGGTTCTAAGCCAGGGTGTCCTGAAGGGCAGCTGGCAGTGTCTTAAGACATTCCAATTGTCAAAGCTATGGAGTACTACTCCAGTGGGTAGAGGCCAAGGATGCCACTAAGCCTCCTAAGATGCACAAGACAGCCCCAGCAAGAATTAATCCACCTGAAATGCCAATAAAGCCAAAATGGAGAAACACTGCACTAGTTTCCACTCCCTATTTTTCACAGCAAGTTGTTTTGCTTAGGAAGAAATTAAACGCAAATCCAGGGACAGAATAGGAGCTAGATGCAACAGTAGCACCCTCAAAGCTAAAAGAAGTCAGGTCAAGTGTTATAGAATAATTAGGTGTTACTTATAACAGATGTGTGAATGTTTTTTTTTTTTTCATTTATGAAGTATTTACACTAGACTCCAGACTCAGGAACCAGATTTTCTTTAATTAAATTAAAACTTTAATTAAAATATTAAAGTTCTGCTACTTTAGCAATTTTGAGCAATTTATTTTCTATTCATCAGTTTCTGCATTTGTGAGAATAATGATAGTATATTGATTTTAAGGGTAATATGAGTTAATATTTTAAAAGCACTCAAAAGAGTATCAAGTACATACTGAGTACTAAGTACTGTTAGCTAATAGAACATCTATGATGTACCTTTCTAATGACTGTGAAATGCGAGTCTACAATGCAGGATCACCTTCCTGGTTTGCAAAAAAACAAAAAACAAAAACAGATTCCTTGGTAATTCTAATATCTACAATATATAGCTATAAGAAATGTTCAGTCTGGAATAGTTTGACAGCCTGCCCTTTCATTTTCCATATTTCATCATTTTTAAGGCACACGTTTTTCGATTTTGAGGATTCCTAATATTAGCATCTTATAAGCAATGGTATCCCACAAATCACTGTTTGCCTAGTTAATATTATGATGTAGTTAATATTGACTCTGTGCCCGTGAACACGGCTGTAATTTCTGGTAATAATATGATGAAATAACTGACCGTTGGAGGTGTCGGTCAATAAGCCACTCAAGGCTATTTGAGGAAGGCATACAAGTCCTGATTGCCATTAAAACATAATTCTAAGGAGGTTAGGGGAAGAATGGAAGTTTAGTGGATTAGACAAAGAGGAATGAAGGGAAGAGATGGGGAATACGTAAAGGAAAAACAGTGTAATGAATCTGACATAACTTTCCTATGTAAATATATGAATACACTACAGTGAATCTCACCATTGTATATAATACCGGCGTCCTAATTAGAATAAAATATATTCCATGCTTGTGTAATCAAAAAAAGGATTCTACTGTCACATATAACTAAAAAAAAGCAATAAATTTTTTTAAAAAAATTATTTTGTCACGGGGCTGGGATTGTAGCTCAGTGGCGGAACATTTGCCTCGCATGCATGAGGCACTGGGTTCAATCCTCAGCACCACATAAAAATAAATAAATAAAATAAAGATATTGTGTCCATCTACAACTAAAAAAATTTTATAAAAAAATTCTTTTGTCACTTGATGAAGCTGTACTATTATTATTGCAGCAGCAGCTTGAAAGAAAATCTTAGTGATAATAGTGAAGAACTCTTAAGAAGTGTGTTTATCACCCACAGTCTTATGGAGGAGCATTGTGTGATATACACAGATCTAAATGATACTGAGGCCAAAATAAATTGTAAAAATGGATTGTAAACATGAAAAAGTTTTAAGGAATGTTTAAAGCAATAATTTCACGTTTTTTAAATGTAAATTCAAGAATGATGTGTAATAAAATCTGTTTAATAAGTTTATACATGACGTCTTTCATAAGTATGAAATAAAAATTCTATTTGTAAAAAAATATTATTTGCAGGTTTTTTTCTTTCTCAGTGCAACATAAAATATTGTTACATATTTTAGTAAATGACACTTTGGAGTTGACGAAATGTTCACTTCAGCTGCCATACTTCTAGTATGCCAGAATAAGTGAATCCATCAAATCCAATGGCCTCCTCAATGACAGGTGCCAAAAGAAATCTAAGGGAAAACTTGTTCTTCATACCTTTTTAAAATAAGTTACCAAAAACATCAATTGTGGCATTTAATAAAAAATAACAGCATAATTAATAATATAGTGATTGTCTTGAAATTTTGTTTTTTGACTTCTTGTCTTTATACATTTGCAGTATCCTTTCCATTTCTCTTTTCTTGGTTAACTTCTCCTTCATATTCAGCCTTGATACCATTTCCTCTTTGCTACATATTCTAATTTCCCTAGATTTGGGCTACGAGTTCTTCTTATGTTCACCCACAACACCTTGGCAATGAATCCACATATTACCCTGTACTGTAATAATCTCTTTCCTTACTGAAGTCTTTAAAGGAACTTAGACTTGATCACCATTGTCATGCTGTCTCTCTTACTCTACCAGCATATACAGTAAGTGCTCAAAATTTGTTTAATTAAATACGCCATGACTTTTAAATGGAAACTTGAGAAAATACAGTTCATGCTATCAGCAAAATAATAACATTCATTCCATCAACAAATATTTATTATTCTGGGCATTGAAGTTTCAAAAATAGACAAGGTAAGCAAACTCCTTGTCATCTCAGAACTTGCAGACTTTAAGCAAATCTACAAACATATAGTGCATTATATTAGCTGGTGGTAAATGCTATGGACAAAAATAAAGTAGACTAATGGAAAAAAGTAGTCTGTGGTTGTTTATTTACATGGGGTAAATAAAAGTAGTCTGTGGCTGTTTATTTACATGAGGTAAGTGAACCTGACCACCCCATGGTGGTCAGGTTCAATAATGGATGTCATTCTAATAGAGACCTGAAATGAGTGGCAAGATGTGCCACATACATATCTGATAAAAAAAGTAACAGGCAAAGGTTCTAAGGCTTGATTTTTTGATTGTGTAGCTGGAGCAGAACTTGCAAGAGGCAAAGTGGAAGGAAATGACATTAAGAAGTAACCTGGTGTGTTAGTCAGCTTTTTTGTTACTGTGACCAAAATACCTGACAGTAACAACTCAGAGGAGAAAAAAGTTATTTTGGCTCACAACTTCAAAGATTCAGTCCATGGTTGGCTGATTCCATTGCTGTGGGCCCAAGGTGAAGCAGAAGGGCATGATGGAGGAAAGCTGCATAGATCATGGCAGTCGGTAAACAGAAAAAGCAAGTCACTGGGGACAAAATACAAACCCCAAAGGCATATCCCCAGTGACCTACTTCTTCTAGCCACACGCTACCAGACTATAGTTATCACCCAACACAGTAGTCCTTTCGAATTATTAATCACCACATGGATTAATCCACTGATTAGGTTATATCTCTCACAATCTCATCATGAGCTAGGCATCTCATATCCTAGCCATAACTATCTGGTCACATGAGAAACCAATGAGGGAGTATCTCTTTGGGAGAATCGTTTCTGTGACATTTGTTTCACTCATCAAATATTGACTTCTTGATTTAACAAATACCTACTTATTTTGTTGCCTGGCCCTGAGGATCATGTCACATGGGCTCTATTGCAATTAGAATAAAGCCTGATGAAGTGTTTGTTTAGTGCAAAGTTTTTCCTATTGTTTCTTCAATCTAGAATGTGCTTCCCACATCTGTGTCCTTCTCTCCTTCCACTGGAATCAGAAGTAATTGATTTTACTCAGCAATTCTTCTGTCCTTTACGTAGTGAAGCACTGGAGGTGGAGTCCAGTTGGGACTACGGTTTTCAAAACATAAGTTTTGGAATCAGACACCTCAGTTTGTGACAGCTTAGTCAGTCTTACCTTTCTAATTCATAAAATAGGGATGACAATATTTACCAATCAGGAGTTAGAAAGCATTAGGATTATCGGAATAAAGAAGTTAAAATGATACCTCATACATAGCAAATGCTAAATAAAATATACAATTTTTAATTTATAAATTTCTGTTTATAATATATGCTTGAGTGTTTGATGACATACCTTCACAACTAGCAGATATATTTATTACTCATTCTCAGGAAACTTTGACCAGATATGCATGATCGTTATTTGTCCCTATGCCTATTATCTCACTACAGGATGTATTGCTTGCTCTTAGAACTGCGTGCATGTACTGGGCATAGTGGTGCACACCTCCAATCCCAGGAGGTCAGGGGAGGCTGAGGCTGGAGGAATGTAAGTTCAAAGCCAGCCTCAGCAACTTAACTAGGACCTAAGCAAATTAGTGAGACCTGTCTCTAAATAAAATGTAAAAAGGGCTGGGGATGTGGCTCAGTGGTTAGGCATCCCTGGATCCAATCCCTGACACAAAAAACAAACAAACAAAAAACCAATAAAGTAAGTATATGATTTTTGTACCCAGTACCTCACACTCTGTGTCTGATAAAATAGACACCCAATAAATGTGTTGAGAGCATAAGCAACTACATCTTAGATTTTTGCAGATTGATTTGAGACAGATAAGCACAAGTGGTCCTCTGCCATTCTTCCTTACTATGACAAAGGGAAGTGGGACATGGTGGGCTGCAACACCTTCACCTTCTCCATCCCACCAGGGTATCTCTGGGTAGAGTTCCCAGAAAGTCAGTTTCTGAGTTGCTTCACCCTCTCACAAGTCTGTGTATTTTCCTAACCAGATGTTTTAGATATTTCTGATGCCCTGGTCTATTCTTCTTGCATGAAATTTGTTGAGTCTTTGGTGGAAAACATACTTGAGCTACTTCTAAGCCACATCTCATTGACTGGGACTTGTAGGTAACATTCTAATTTAGTTGGTTCCAGCAATTTGAATGATAGGCCCTCGATAAATATGATTTGTTTCTTGCTTGAATCCATCTCTTAGTTAAAGTTATAGTTTTGTTTCTGGTACATTCAGCATTTGACATCTCAGATTATAACATACTTTTAGAACAGCGCATCTTTGGAAAGCAAGTCAGCTGGTCTACATGTCAGGTTTTGGCGGGATAGTTATTAACTAGTTTTCTTCTTGAGTTGGCACTTTCATCCCCATGTTTCTTTGGGCACAGATGCACACTCTTCCACAATTAAAGCAAGAAGCTACAGTGTTTTCCAACTTGTATGTTACAATGTCAAGATGATAACTACCTATTTTTTTAATTATATGGTACCACTATGTAAATCTTAATGCAACTGTGCAGTAAATGATTAGATAATGAGGACTATGCATGAAAATACAACGAAATCCCCAGGCACAATATGGCATTGCACTGTACACATCACAATTTGCTAAGAAAACTTGAAATGAAAATCTTAAGTGAGTGAAGACTGCCACCGTGTGGTTATAATAGCTAATTGCATACAAACTAATTTTTAAAGATTTTTTTTTTTTTTAAACCTAAACTGGTGTTAATTTGTGGCTAGCAGTTTCTTCCACATACTTAAAATTAAAATAACTTTAAAAATCTGTAAGTTGTTCAACTTAAAGATTTCTTGAAAGTAGACATGCAAGCTAATCAGTATTATATTATTAATAATAGGGAGGTAATTATGCCAATTTTAGAGATGAAGAAATGGAAATCGAGGGAGTATTAGAAATCTACTAAAAGTCACAGTACTAATAAACTAACAAATTTATGTTCATCTGATTTCAGTTCTTATGCATTCTACAACCTATTATCAAAGCTAACCTAAAAGACATGCTCCACCTTGGATAAACAATGATCCTAGCTTCACAGGTCTATAGGATCAATTATCTTACACACACACATATTTTTGAGAAATCATAATTTTTGAAAATATCTCATAACAATCTTGACAATTAAATAAATCGATATTAATATCCTCACTTTTCAAACAAGAAAAATGAAACTCAAAATAATTGGATGCTAATGTTTATGCGGCACTTAAATGGCAGAGGTGGCTAAACCTCTTAGCTTTGGCTCTTTGTTGATACATTTTGGTGACTATGAGAACCTGTGCAATTATGGGTCAGTAGAACAAGACCCCAAGCTCAATTTTATTATGTGATTGGTTGTACATTTTAAGAAAGTTATTCAAATCCATGAGTTTCAAGTTCCTTTTTTTATAAAAGAATAAATATTTGTCTTGCTTGCCTTTGGAGACTTTTATATCAATCAAATTAAATATACTACATGAAAAGCTTTTATGGACTAGGAAATACCATGTGCTCAATGTTTTTCGTAATTGCTTGCTACCACCCCAATGTGAAAACACTTTGATAATATAGTAAGGCTTATTAATAATAAAAAATCCAATAAACATTATAACTATAACCTAAACTAAAATGCCTAGTTAAATTATTCATTCAAAATTAGGACTTTGAGCTAGCTGGGCATGGTGGTGCACAGCTGTAATCCCAGCTACTCAGGAGACTGAAGCAGGAGGATCACAAGTTCAAGATCAGCCTCAGTAACTAGGGAGGTCCTGTCTCAAAAATTTTGAAAAGAGCTGGGGATATAGCTCAATGTAGAGTGCCCCTGGTTTAATCCCCAGAACCCAAAAATACAGTCTGAAAGATACACAATCATCAGATTCTTACTGGTATGCACTTGCTTTGGGAGGCAACTTATGTTCTTGCCTAGTGAAAGATCTCTACTATATACTATACATGTATTATGTGCACTCGAGTAGAATCTGTGGGATTGGGAGGCATTTTTTAAATAGAATTTTATGTCATTTCTGATATTAGAAAAATCTTCAAAACCATCCCAAATATTCTACATAAATTAAATCAAGATATCTCACTTCTCACAGGAGCTAACATTATAACACCTTGATCAGTTTGCTTTTAAAAATTGATTAGAAGAAATCTACTTTTTAGAAAAGTAGACCTCCTTGTTTTCATAAAAGGTTCTTAAAAGTTATCATTAAGGGTTGTTTCCACATGTTTTTCAGACTCTCTTCAGATTTCATAACTCACAGTATTTGGTTTATTTCTATCATTAGTTATTAATTATCAAAGGACTTCAGAAAGTTCTGAAGATTGTTTATATATTTTATACTACATTATTGTTATAAAATTACATAAAGACTTTGAAGAGGTTTTTCCACATTCACAAAGGGTGTAATAAACTCAACATGTTTAAAACTCTGTAAGTTTTGTTTCAGTACCTGCATCTGCATAGGTGTGGGCAACACTAGAGAGAAATGGAGAGAATGAAGATAACCAATTTATTTGATGAATTTTTGGTCAGTCAAACTGTATCATGGTCCAGTGGGCAGCAGAGGTTAATATATTTAAATAAGTTCAGGATTGGTTCAGCAGTAATCATTGGTTCCCTGTCCCTATAACAGACACAGGCTGCAGAACCAGGTCTGGTGCTCCAAGGCTCCCAGAGAAACTGGGAGAGAGATAAATAACCATACCATGGGACAATGGGATAGAGCTATGATGAGATTCGCACAGGAAGTGCAGTGACTCAGGCAAGAACGGCAGAGGAGAGATGGCCATCTTTCCTCTTAGGATGGAGGGGCATGAGAAACGACTGAGCAGGTAACTCCTAGAGAACTAGGATTTTGAAGATACTCCAGACCCAGATTGAAAATATGTTAGAACTTGGGAGGTGATGCCACTTAATATGTTAAGTAGATCATTCACATCTAGGTTTTTTTTTTAAATTCTTATCTCATTACTCCATTTTGTTCTTCTTTAATCTTTAATATATTTGAGGACAGAAAATAAATCTCCTTTTTCAAATCACATGTTACATCATTGTAATACATGGGTGAATTCTTTTTTTCAAAAACATTGATTATATTTTTGTAATGTGATTATATAATGTTATAGGTTTATCTCTAAATGTAAGATATGCCCTGAACTTTATCCCATTGGAACAACATAACTGTATTTACATTAAGACAAACTGAAGGAAGTGTGGAGGTAAAATATTTTTTGGACATAAAATAATTTTTGGAAGAATGCTCCCATCTAGTGGTCAAACTGAGAAATTCACTTACACATATTCATCATTATATTTCCTAAAAATGTATGTTCATCTGCATTTTGTAGAAATATTTTTTCTATTCACCAATAGTTCATAATTTCTTATTTTATTTCAGTTGTTGTGGTTCCAATAATTTAGTCTTCCATCAGGCCTCTTGATTCTCCAAGAGGTAATTTCTCTAGAAAATAAGATCCCCAAAAACTTTATATTTGTTAATCCTTTTATAAACATCTTATCTCGGCTGATACTGATAATTGTTGCATGGTCCTGTTCTATAAATGCATTTATGTCTTCCTTTGTGCATTTTAATAATATAATGAGCCTTTGGATCTGTACAGCCAATATAAAAGCTCAAACTCTGGGAATAAGTTCTATCTAGTTGTGTGGTCCCCATCCTATCCATCTGCTTCCTTCTTCCCAAGGTAATCACCTTTCAAAATACTACACGTGTATTCTTTCATTCTCTTTTTAATATAGTTTATCTTATCAATATTTCCATGTTTATATACTTCTTAGAAGAATATTTTTAATTTTAATTATTTACTTTGAAATGAAGAGTCATCTATATTACTGCATGTCACTTACTGTGTATCACATCATAATATTTTTATGTGACTATAACATCCTCCCCTTGGGATATGCATATGAGATTTTCCCCAGTTTTTGCTATTGTAGACAATGTTGGGTAAGTTCCCCATGTACCTATAGGGCATCATCTCCCAGTAATTCTTCCTTTCTGGTCAAGCTTACAACCTTGCTGGTATCTTAAAAATACTATTCCTTTCTTGACTTTCTGCCTGGCTCATCCTATCCCCTGTCAGGGCACCTCTGCACTTCTTTCTGCATACCTAATTCTACATAGTACACAAGACCAGAGTCTGAAATTTTCATTGCCACTGTAATTTGCAAGACTCTTTAACTGTTTAAGATGTATTTTATTCCAAACAATGTTTTGGTAAATATTATAACTGTCATTCATTAATCAGCTACAATGTGACAGGAATGGACCCCAGGACTGTGCACAGATCATTTCATTGCATTCTGATGCAACAATATAATATTTAGATCATTATCATCACTGTTTTTCAGTGTGTTAATTCCACATTAACCATCTTAATTGTTTGATCACTCACAAGACTCAGTTTATCCTCAGGCAAAGCACACCTACAGAAATAGAAAAGGAAGGATGTGATAAATTTTAGGCAATAGCTTCCTTTTCCTCTCATGACTGGGTGGAGATGCTCAGGACTCACTTTATCTCTGCGCCTCAAACCACCAACCATCAGCACTCATGTGACGCACCAATATCCTAGTAAGCCCAACTTCTTTTCTTTAAGGAAAAGAAGTAAAAGTAAGGAATCAATTACCATGGTTATTGGGCACAACTCAGCTATGTGACAAGTTCTGAAGTTGAAACATCAAACCCAGACCCCAACCTCATGGAAACCAGATATAAAAATCATAAATCTTATTGCTTTTACTAAGCAATGTTGACAAGCTGATGTATTCTGCACCCAAGCAACTCTCAGACTCACACAGAATAGCATTTATTTTCAGTTTATAAGTCCCATAGTATTGGCCAATCCACACCAGTGGAGATGAATCAAAAATGTGCAAGCAGGAATGGAAATCAAGTCTAAGGGAAGTGAAATAGAGGTTGAATATCCCTTATCCAAAATGCTTGGGACAAGAAATATTTCAGATTTCAGATTTTGGTGGATTTGGAAGCAGACTTTTGGGTCAAAGATGTTGTAGCATTTTGGATGTGGGATTTTCAGATTAGGGATGCTCAACCAGTATATTCTTCCCAAAGGTCATCCATCTGGACTGATGGAGCTGGCCTGGTGCACTCAAGCCCTGTATCAATGCTTCAAACCTGAGCTATGCTACCTTGTTTTATTCTGGTGTTCTGAGTTATATTTTTCTTCCTCCCTAAGATAGTATGTTAAGAACACATACCATTTATATACATCTCTTTTTCACAGTATGTAGTACAGTGCTATGTGTAAATAATTTGTACCAATAAACAGTTAGCCAGAAGGATTAACAAACTTTCTCTTGGCCAGGGTGAATTACCTCATGGCTCCCAAATGACTGAAACTTACTTTCATCTCTGCACCTCTGTTCACACAGATGCTGTGACTTAGACTTTCCTCCAAACTTTGCTCTCATCCACAAGTCTATCCCTAAATTCACCCTAGCACATATTTCAGAAACCCTAAGAGGATGTCATATATGTTCCTTTTTTCACTTTATACCCATATCACAAATTCCTTAATGAACAAGGTCCTCTACATGTCCTATAAAAACTAATTTATATCATTAGCTATCTATGCACAATCCTCTCACCAACAATGTAATGTGTCAGCTACAACATTTATGGAAGCAGTGTGCCCGTCTCTAGAAATGTGATTTCCTGAGCAAGTGGTCACCAGGTGAGATACATTTACTTTTTAAAAATGTTCATCTTTGCCAGGCACAGTGGCACACACCTGTAATCCCAGCACCTTGGGAGGCTGAAACAGGAGAATCACAAGTTCAAAGCCAGCCTCAGCAACGGTGAGGTGCTAAGCAGCTCAGTGAGACCCTGTCTCTAAATAAAACTGAAAATGGGGCTGAGGATGTGGCTCAGCAGTTGAGTACCCCTGAGTTCAATCCCCGGTACCAAAAAAAAAAAATGTTCATCTTTGAACATCTCTAATAATTAGGTCAATGCAAATCAAAATCACAAAATGATATATACTGTCTTACACCCATTGGGATGGCTACTATTTAAAATGAAAGAAAATAACAAGTGGTGTGTAGGGCGTGGAGAAATTGGAATTCTTGTGCTTGTTAGTGGGACCATAAAATGGTAAAACTGCTGTGGAAAACAGTATGATGGTTTCCAAAGAAATTAGTAATAAAATTACGATGTGATCTGGCAATTCCATTTCTGAGTATCTACCCCCCAAATTGAAAGCAGGATCTCAAAGAGGTGTTTATAATTGCATGTTCATAGTCATATTATTCACGACAGCCGACAGATGGAAACAGCCCCAGCATCCATGGACAAGTGAATAGACAACAAAATGTAACACATGCCTGCAATGGAACATTCTTTAGCTTAAAAAGGAGAGGAAGTCTATCACATGCTACACCATGGATGAACCTGGGAGACACTACGCTGTGTTAAATAAACCAATCACAAAAGAACAAGCATTGTATTATTCCTCTTCATGAGGTGTCTAGAGTGGTCAACTATCTCACTACTATCTCACTACTATCTCACTTTTTTATCCAAAAAAGCTAAAATAGCACACTATAGTGATACAGGCACAATAATGTTTATAGGAGCACAATTTATAATAGCCAAGATATAGAACCAGCTCGGGTGCCCACCAACAGATGAATGGATAAATAAAACGTGGTATGTGTACACAAGAGTTTTACCTGGCCATAAAAAACAATGAAAATGTGGCATTTGCTGGTAAATGGATGAAACTGGAGAACATCATAAGTGAGATAATCCAAACTCAGAAAGCCAAAGGTTGAATGTTTTCTCTCATGGCAAAAACTAGAGCAAAATAAAGGGGAAAAAAATGGGGCTGGGAATCCCATGAAAATAGAAGGGAGATCAGTGAAGTAGAAGATAGAGGGGAGAAAGCTGGCACGGAGAAAGGAAGAAACTTTGAAATGAAATTGACCAAATTATGCTATATGCATATGAATACACCACAGTGCATTTCACTTGTACATCTATAAAACACCAATTTTAAAAAATAATAAACAAATAGAAGGAAGACCAATAGAAACCAGGAAGGGGGACAGGGGAAAGAAGGAGGGGAGGGAGAGAGGCAGTAGGGACTGAAATGGAACAAATTATATTCCATGTATGTATGATTGTGTTAAAATGAACCCCACTATTATGTATAACTATAATACACTAATAAAATCATTTTAAAAGGAGAAACAAATACTAAGCTAAAATAATTATGTAAATAAACAAAAACTTTATTAAGGTAAATATAAAAAAGTGGATTCAAGATTTAGATTAGGGAGTTAGAAGAGGAGGAAAATGTTACTGAAGAGCCATTTATGCTGCTATCAGAGGACGAGAGGAGTCCAGAGAACTGCAGACCAAGTCTGCCTCACAAGTGAGAAGTGAAAACCCAAAACCACTGATTCTCTCAGGGATCTGAGAAACAGATGATGTGCCAGGCTGGGAGTTGGGGACATGGGCATGAGAGCAGGAATAAGAAATTCATTGAGAGTTGAGATGTGAACCCCAAGAGCAAGACCAGGTAAGCCCTGATAAGGGAGTGTTAGGCCTTTTTGGTTTTAAGTACAAGGAGAAGCCATTGTCATGTTTTCAGCAGAGGCTCCAATCAAAAAGATAGGAAAGATAGGAGAATCATCTTGACCTGAAGGCCGAAGAAAGAGTATTTCAAAGAAGAAAATAAGAAAACACTTAACTGTGAGAATGGTGACTTTTTAAATTAATCGCTTTAATTTTGTATTTTTTTGATAGTTAACTTTTTTTGTTTTTTAATTACAAAAGTAGTGCTTGCACTTATACACGGAAGCTGTGAGAGAAATCCAGCCCCAGGATGATGAGTACAGGCAGCAGCTGGGGGAGAGGGATAACTTCTAATGCTCTATAGCACAGTAGCATGACTATGGTTGACAACAATTAACTGAGGGTTTCGGAATAGCTAGAGGACAGTGTCAGGTCTGGTCAGGGTCTAAGATGCCCAATTAAGGAAACTGGTCAGCGGAGCTGCTGCAAGCCAGATATGACGTCACTAGTGGACACACCTCCTGTCAATCAGCGAGTTTTCCTGACCCATTCAGGAAGGACTCTGGCCTTCTCTTCCTGTTCCCAAGCCCTCCCCTTCCTGACCGGGTTTTCTTAAAATTCTCTATGCACGGAATCTCAGACGCCATTTCTCCCCACACGCTCTGATGGACGGAGGATTTCGTCCGAGGGCACACATTTCAATAAAGCCTTGCCAAGTGGCTTAATTCATCTTCTCCTGGTCGTGTGATCTTTACAGACAGGATTTAGGATGTTCCCAACACAAAGAAATTATATGTCTGAGGTGACAGATCTGCCCATTGCCCTGACCTGATCCTTATACATTATATACATGTATATATTATAAACACATATACTGTATGTAAGACGAACGACCCGATGAAAGTGAAACAGGACCAAAACAGGCTTTTATTCTGAGAAATACGCTCCTGGACCAGTTCCCCGCCCAGTCACCAGGCTCAAACAGGTCGGGGAAAAAGGCCCCGTCCTTCCTGTTACACAGGGTTATAAGGCCTCTCCCCATCCGGAAAAGGCAGGCTTGAGGCCAGGAAGAGGTGTTGACTTAGAGTGCAGTGTCCTCTGAGATTGGTTTGGTGCAGCTGGTGAGGTCAGATTTCTTCCGGTATGAGCCGAGAGCCATGGAGCTTCTCATACTGTAAGTTTATTTCTTCTTCTGTACAGATCATTGGGGGCCGCCATTTTTGTGTGCTTGACGCATGCGTGCTGCGTTCGTCGCATGCGTGCTACGTTTGTCGCGGGACAGTGGGCGGGCTGGCTCCGGGCGGTGATGGGGGAGAGAGAGGTTCTAGAATTGTCTCCCAAGGAACTTTCTGGCGCAGTGCCCATGCGGCGTGGCACGGTAGTGGGAAACAGTCCAAAATTGCCTCCCAAGTGAACTTTCTGGTGCCGTGTTGGTGCAGCGCCGCGCAGCACAGCAGATGGGTCTGGTTTTCTGTGTCTGCCTATGACCTAACACTGTACCCTATAAATATGTACAATTACTGTGTTGATGAGAAATAAAATATATTTGTTTAAAAAAGAAATTCTCATTGATCAAATCTTTTTCTCCTCCTACAGACATTACTAAAATAAATTTGATAATTCTATACTGTATCTCCACACAGATTTTTTTTCCTAAGTACAGATGACCTCTATATGTGTTTGCATATGCATAAATGTTTTAAGAGAAACTGGATCTTTTCTAGAGAAGTCTACTTTCTGTTTGTTTGATAACACCTCATGTGTTGGTTAGCTTTTCCTCCATGTGACAAAATACCTGAGAAAATCAACTTAAAGAGGGAAAGATTTATTTTGGTTCATGGTTTGAGAGGTTTTTGTCCATGGTTGGCTGGTTCCTTTGCTTTTAGACCCTCAGTGAGCCGGAACATCATGGCAGGAGCATGTGTTAGAACAAAGCCTCTCATCTCATGGCAGCCAGGAAGCAAAAAGGGAGAGAGCTTTTTAATAAAGCCCTGCTCCAAAGATCCATTAAGTCATAAATGCCTATATGGATTAATCCATTTGTGAGGCTAGAGCTTTCATGTTTCAGTCACTTCCCAAAGTGCCACCTCTGAACACTATTGCATTGGGAACCACATCTTCAGCACATGGGCTTTTGAGGAGACAGGTAAGACATAATATGACTTAGCTCCTAGGATTGTTTGGGACTAAGAGGAGATGATATTTGTAAATTACTTGGCATCACACCTGGCACAATAAATAGCTCAATGAAAGAAATCCCCTTTGACATGTTGCCAGTGTCTCCTCATATCTCCACTGCTTCCAGTTTTCTCCTCTCCTCAGCTACAGTCTCCATCAACACCCTGGAGGTACTACACGGATTGATTCTACTCTGCTCCAGACTGCCTAGAGCATTGTCTTGAAGCTCTACAAAACAAAAGGCTGTGCTGTTTACAGAACCCACCTGATTGGAAGTCAGTCTGGCAACCATTTACCACTAATTGGAAATGTCTTCTGTGTTTTCCCTTCTGTACCAAGGGATTTAACAGAGTATTTCTTACAAGCACATATTGCAGACTACACAGAGGAATTCTCACACCAATTCCTAAGAGGATACCATGAATTCTCATGATATCTCTCCTAACAAGATTGCCTGTTTACTAGTCTATTCTCCCAGCTGGTCTTTAAACCTCTTGAGAGCAGGGACCGTCTTGTTTTTCATTAGCTTCTCAGTGCTCTATGAAGAGTAAACGACCTATAAATAGTATTGAATAAATTTTATCCTACAACCACACTCGCAAATAGGATGATAGCTTTTAATATTATTTTATTTAGAACTAAACCAAGAGTCATAAAACCAAAGAAAATAAGGGTACAGAATTACTATATGGCAGTGTCAGAATTAGAACCCAAGATTAGTTCCAGATACCATATTTATTAAAGTTTGTTCCTTTTTCTTAAATAGGTCAATGTGAGTCCTTTTCCTATAGTCATGAATCCAAATGTAACGAAATACTATTAGCAAAGCAATATAGTTCTTTAAAGAAAGATTGGACATATGCAAAAGCAAGATGATAACTTATCTTTGCTCTTTCAGCCAGTAAAAAAAACATTGGTGACTTGGCTAATATGACTAAATACACATTATATAATTCTAAGACAGAAATTCATATGAGGGCACATTTTCTGAATTCCATTTATTACACCTTGGAGAAAAACAAGATTATAAAATCCAGTGTTCTATTTTTTTAATTCTAAAACTTATCAAAATATTCAATTTATTTATTTTTAAGATGTCAATTTAAAGTGGTGACACATCTCTAGTGTCTAAGGTAATTTCTTACAAATATATTTTGGCAGAAAGTGGTGAATAATACTATATCTTTGCATTATGGATTCAGGAGGCCATTTCTGTGTACAGATGCATCTATGTGTTCGAGGATGCGCACATGAATGATATATTTATGAAGTAGTTAAATTGCTCATCTGTTGCTTATTGTGATAAGCTATTTATTGTGTTTGTTCTAAGAAGTCAATAAACAGTTTCCAGATTTATGACAAAATATGCCATTGTGGCATTCATGTGCACTTCAAGGAAAATTTGAGACATATGTTTCTGATTTGCTTAATCTTAATTCATCAAAACATTGTCTCATAAAAGCGATTCCAACTCCCAAGCTGCATTTAAGATCCATTTGGGGCTTTTATTCTCTCAACTTAGAAATCATGTTTTTCTAAAAACAAAGAAAATTCAGAAAGTTTAGTCTGAAATGTGGTAGCTATGAAGCATTCTTGGCAGTGCTTAGCTCGGAAAATTTTCCTTTGCCTCCCTATCAAGCAGGTTTTCTTAAAGCATTCCCTAAGTGGCAAGTCCTCTTTTTCCTTACTTGGGAGCTGCCTACATGGTTATCACAAGAGTTTGATTAGATGTTTATGTTGCAGTATAGAAAGGATTACTAAGCAGGAACAGTGGTGCACACCTGTAATCCCAGCAACTTTGGAGGCTGAGGCAGGAGGATTGCAAGTTCAAAGCCAGTCTCAGAAGCTTAGTGAGGCCCTAATCAATTCATCAAGACCCTGTCTCTAAATAAAATATAAAAAAGTTTATGTGGCTCAGTGGATGAGTGCCCCTGGGTTCAATTCCTAGTACAAAAAAAAACAAAGAAAAAATTACTAAATTCTGCAGTGTGCCAAAACTAAGAATCACCAACATGAAAGGGAGGAGGGTGAAGTTATGTATATCCACACACTCTGTCCACATGCCTTTATGCAGCTAGAGTAGAGAGTGTTTATAATATTCTTCATCACATATAGTGTGAAAACTTAAAAAGTACTCAGAAAGAACCATGCTCTGGCTCATAATTAGAGCTCAATAAGGATTGAACTCCACTGAGTTTGTCTTGAAGTTTCAGCTGAAATGCTCCACAAGAACAGATCCCTGAAGTCTCTAAGGAGAAGTCAAGTTAAAACATTGATGAAGTATTTCTTCATAGTTTATCCACTGGCATTCATTCCCCCGAGTCATATCTCCATCATCTTTTACCTGAAACGATGTAATAGGCTCTTAGCAAGATTCCCTGCCACCCCTCTTCGTTCTAACCAGTCTATTCTCAACTGTGCTGTCACGCTGCATTTTCTAGCATACAATCTTGCTATTCCTACTTTTGAAAAGCCTTTAAAAGAGAATTGTAGCTATACATAGTAGTTGAGTTCATTGCGGCAAAATTACATATGCATGGAATCTGATTTACTTCATTTCAGTCCCTGTTTCCCACTCCCAAAGCTTTTAATGATTGTCAATATCTACTGTACAAATAAAAAATATATAGGTTAGCATATGAGACCCTTTATAACATGCCTATTTCTCTTCCCTTTTCATCTTCTCCAACTCCTTACCTCTCTCTTCTAGAGTTTACCCTGACAGTCGCCATACTTTCTCAGTTCTCTAACCATCCCATGGCCTTTTATGGGCATTCAATTCTACACCTTGAGCAGCCATCTTTGGGTAAACAAGTCCTATTCATTTATCCATGGGGGGTCGTTACCAAGGATTGAACTCAGGGACACTTGAACACTGAGCCACAACCCTAGCCCTACTCTATTTTATTTAGAGACAGGGTCTCACTGAGTTGTTTAGTGCCTTGCTTTTGCTGAGGCTGCCTTTGAACTTCCGATCCTCCTGTCTCAGCCTCTTGAGCCGCTGGTATTACAGGCATGTGCCACCACATCCAGCCTCTTCATCCATCCTTTAAGACCAGCTGAAATGTCCCTGCAGAACTCCCCAGACAATATTACTGTATTCCCTGGAGAAGAAGCATCTTCTCCATCTAAACACATGCTGTTAACTCAGTCAGCCCTTAATAAATGACATTGACATTCACTGACACCCAATGTTGTGTGCCCCATATTAGTATGATTTGAAATTGGCCTCTAACTTAACAGAAACCCCATAAAGGAAGAAATTTCTGCTTAAGTATTTGCCTCAAAAATCAAGTTGTCGGGTTGGGGTTGTGGCTCAGTTGTAGAGCACTTGCTTTGCATGTGTGAGTCCCTGGGTTCGATTCTCAGCACCACATATAAATAAATGAATAAAATAAAGGTTCATCAACAACTAAAAAATTTTTTTTAAAAAAATCCAGTTGTCCCTAATTATAGCTTAACATGCATGCCCCCCAACCCAACCCTGGCCTTGATCCTTTTGTTTCAATGGCTTTCTTAGCAATTGATTCTGAATTTTTCAACATTTGTTTTTATTGCCATTTAGCAACCCTGGATGTCCTTATTTGAGGTTATTGCCTCACAAGTTACTCTGACCTCCAGTTTCTGTGAGTGTATATATCACAGACTCAGATGACTTTGCCCAAGAAGTAGGGTGCTCCTTGGTATGTGCCATGAGACAAAGTTCCCTTCACCTAGAAATACATAAGCTGATGAACAGAACATCTCAGATCACTTCAACCTCATAGAATAATCTAGATAAGTCACAAGAAATGGGAGTACACACAATTATACACTTCTCACATCCTGCTCTGTCATGGGAGCTTCAGTGTGTTTGTTTACTTCTGCAGGACAAGAAATAAACTACTTCTCTGTCCCTGGATAAGAATGGAACAAATGCCAGTGGACACATCATTATCAGCTACTTCATTTATGAAAGAGAGGCAGATTTCCTTAAAAGCAGAGAGAGTGACCAGGATGTATCCAGAGAATTTGATTATGAGTGATCTATCTCCTTTTGGCCTAAAGTGGCAGGAATTGTTTTTCAGTTCTGCCCTGACTGTGCAGAGTTAAAGGAAAAATGTCTCATCAATGGCAGGCATAAGAAAAATGTGGACACCCTAAGGAGTATTAATATTATATTAAATGGAATATAAAAAGACTTTGTTGAGCTTTCTGAATCTAAGAATTCCGAATCTTTATTCACTGTCTTATAAAAATAACTAATTTGATCATTGGCAGGGAAAAATATTCTTCATCTTCTCTTTGGACAGCAAATACCCTTATATGATATTTTAGATATGGAAAATGAAAAACCCCAAAATATTGAGGTCTGGGAGAAGGAAGTGAAAAAGAAATCCATACATTGATTGCTTTCATTTATTTCAAGATAAATCCTTTTCAGATGCTGGCCACAGGCGGGGAGAAAGTGTTTCTTCAAACCTAGAATGAAAGTCTCCAGGAAACACTAATATTTTCCAAGATAAATCCTCAGGTGCTGGCCACTGACCCCCACCCCCAAAACCCAAATTCCTGAGTGCCCAAAGTGACATACTCACTAAATCACCCATAATCTATATAAACCTAGTCCCCTTCTTTGTTCAGTGTCTCATTTTCCACCAGAAGAGTGGGTCCATCAGAACCATGACTCCATTCCTGAATAAAAGCTTTTGGTTGATCTGTGAAGTCTGCATCCAGCCCAGTCTTACTGTGCTAACATATATATTGGGGAAGCCATCCATGAGCCGGTTGAGCCATTAGGCAGGGAAGCTTGGTTTTGGAAACTCCCAGTAGAATCCACTGGTTGGAGAATGCCTGATTCACGTGGCACCCTGTCCTAGCTCACTGTTCAAATTCAAGCTCAACCCTGGAGATGAGAGTAACCTGCTAAGAGCCAAACAACCTGCTTACTCCCACCCCTAACCTGTTTTTCATCAAGAAACCCCTACCAATCCCTTTTGATCTGTACCACTATAAATAAAGTAAGCGTGGGCTCCTTCTTTTGTTAGAAGCAGCATCCCTCTGGTCGGCTTAACCTATCACTGCCCCCGCTCTTTAAAATATATTTCTGGTCTTTTGTGTTTATTTTATGGTGCTACTTTCATAGCTTTTATTTCACAGCCAGCCTATCCCTCCAAGGGAAGTCTTTCCCTCGCTCACGCTAGACATGATCAAGAATATATTATAATATTATATGACACTTTTTTTCCTTCATTATAAGAAAATGTCATTTTCTTCATTTTTATAACTAACTATGAGTATTTCCAGATTACCCAGGCTTGGCTACAGCATTGGTCATGGACCAACACTGACTTGTGCTCTAAAAATAGTGTTTTTTGAATAAAGAAAGAATCCAGGCACAATGGCACACGCCTGTAATTTCAGCAACTCAGGAGGATGAGGCAGGAGGATCCCAAGTTTGAGGCCAGCCTTGGCAATTTAGTGGAGATCTTGTCTCAAAATAAAAACTAAAAAGGGCTGTAAATGTTGCTCAGTGGTCGGGTTCCCCTTGGTTCAATCTCTAGTACTTAAAAAGAGAGAGAGAGAGAGAGAGAGAGGTCCTAGCAATGTAGATTATAACATTTGAAGTTAGAATTTGAGTAACATTTAAGTTTCATTTGTACTTAGAAAGAAAAGAGTCACAAGATAATGTTGCCTCCAGTCTATCTATCAGAAAAAACTCTGGATAGCCTTTTTCATGAGTCCATCAGAGAACTGAGGCTACCAGGCAACTAGGTAAATTGAATTCATAACAGTGAATGGGACCCATTATATTATTTCATCTTTTGCAGAGCAGGAGAGGATGACATGAAAGCAGGTATGAAGAAAAGCAACTGAAATGCAAATACACTCTTAAGGACTGAGTGTGGACAAAAGTTTACAGTTGCTGAGATCTGCAGAAATAGGAAGATTTCTCATCATTCCACAGGTTCTTTCCCATAGGCCTCTGTGGATGTTTGCAAAGAGTACTGGGACAAAGGAGGAAACAAAGGAGAGTTCTTGCTGATGTTCCAGGGGAAGAGTGGGAAAACTTTCCTTTTCTTGCAGGATCTCTGGAAAAGATGTATTGATGCTGGAAAGCAAAATTTCCTGGAGCTCAGGATCTTACACAGTTACAAAGCAAAAGCCTATTAATACTGGTAGGTTGGACAGGAGGGAAGAGGTTAGGAGACTCTATTGCTTATAACCTCATGCAATGTGATGTTGTTTTATATGTGTATGTGTGTGTGTGTAATATATATGTGTGTATATGAATATATATATGAATATGTATATAATATAAATGTGTATATATTCATATTCTTTGGTTCTTATTCACAGTCCCAGGCTCCAAACTTCCTCCATAGAAAACAAAATTTCTCACAGAGCACAGTGACACACAACTGTAATCCCAGCAGTTCAGGATGCCAAAGCAGGAGAACAGTGAGTTCAAAGCCAGCCTCAGCAAAAGCAAGGTGCTAAGTAATTCAGTGAAATCCTGTCTCTAAATAAAATGCCAAAAAAGGCTGGGGATGTGGCTCAGTGGTCAAGTCCCCTAGACTTCAATACCTGGTATACTCTCCCCACATCAAAAAAAAAAAAAAAAAAAAAAAGAGAGAGAAGAAAAGAAAATTTCTCTTCCCCAAGTCAAGTCATAGAAACTCTAATCTTCCCTTCCTTGTGATCTTGGAGTTTGTAATAAGGAAATTCTTTAACTCACCTTGTCCAACAGTAGGATACAGACCTTCTTCACATGAGAGTTCTCCTGTACTTACCCTTTTCTCATACCTTGCTCTATGCATTTCTTCATCTTTATCATTTGTAATATTCTTTATAATAAAATAGTAAGCATATTTTCCTGAGTTTCCATGAACGGCTTGTTAGTCAGCTTTCCATTACTATACAAATACCTAAGATAATTAACTTAAAAAGAAAAAGGGTTTATTTTAGCTTACAGTTTTAAAGGTTTCAGTGCATAACTGGTTGTTCCTGTTGTTTGTCTCAAGCCAGCACCTCATTGCTAGAGCACCTAGCAGTGTCTTTTCTCATGGCTGGGAAGCAAAGAAGCAAAAGAAGAAGAGGCTATATTCCCTCCATCCTCTTTGAGGGCACCTCCTGCAGTGATCTAAAGACACTCCACTAAGCCCAAACACTTAAAAGTTTCCATCCCCTCCCAATAGCACCAAGCTGAGGACCAAGTCTTTAACACATGGGGATGGGAGTGGGAATATTCAATATCTAAACTATAGTACTGCTTATACAAATTTTTTGGACCCAAGGAGGAGTTTGTGAGAACCCTGATTCATAACAAGTCAGCTGAAAACACAGGCAAAATAACCTAGGGCTTGCAAAGTAGGGGTAAGCCGGCAGTCTTGGGGACTGAGTCCAACATGTGGGTCTGACATTGTCTGTGGGTAAATGGTGTCAGAATTGAATCCAATTAGAGGAGACCTAGCTGGGTGTTCTCCACTGCAGTATTCATTGCTTACTTGCTGTTAGGAAGAAATCTCCACAAATTTTAGGGTCACAGAAGTCCAGTAGTGATTACGAGGGGATCAGATGAAACACACACACTTTGTTTGTTTTTCCTAAACACAGAAATATAGAGTTGGGTGCCATGGAGAAGTGGTAGGAATACTTAGAAAACTCCACCCTCAAAGTCCAGGAGTACAAAGCCAGCCTAAGACTGAAGCTGAATCAGCAGAACTGAAAATCTATCGACTTTACCATGAACCCACAAACAGTAGTCTATGGTGGAGTGGTAAGAGCAAGGAGACAGGCTTCCTTTGGACACTGACGTGCAGGAATTGCAGGGATTGCAGTTCCTTCTCTGGGGTTCCTGCCCATGCCTCTGCTGCCTGTGTCAAGAGCTCAAGAAAGCTACAGGAGCAAATGCTGGAGGAAACTGAACCCTATAGTCACTGCTGACTGGATAAAGTGCCCTGGCTCACAAGGGCAGAAACCAAACCAAAATAAAACCCGAATGCTCCAGGAATCTACTGCTTCCTCCTGTAATGTGTTTCTAGTGCCCTTTATTGATAAAACTTAATACTATAATCATTGGCAAAGAAAAAACATAGCAAGGTCCCAAATCAATTTTCACTTATGAGACAATAAGTACAAATTTTGAGCTGAGAGACAATGATTAACAACTGGCAAGCATGATATGTCTTTTTCTATATATTAATCTTCATCTTCTGAATTTTTAATTAAGGTGGTTTCTTATAGACTGCATACAGTTGGATCTAAAAAAAATATACCCACACAGAGATAAAAAGGGCATATATGCATATACACATATATATAAAATATGACAATTCTTGCCCTTTTTATTTTTCCGTTTTGCAGTGCTAAGCTCTCCACCACTGAGCTACATCCCCAATCTTTGCCTTTTAATTGCAGTATTTAGGCAATTTACAGTTTATATAATTATCGATGTGGTTGTATTTAACCCTGTTATGCTGTTGGTTGTTTTCTAACAAATCAATTTTTAATTAATTATTCAGTTAATCTTTTTGTTTTTCTTTTTTTGTTTTTCTTTCAATTGATTCTTTTTCTTGTGATTTCTTTTAATTGGTTTTTAATTGATTAAATATTTTATTTTTCAGTCACATCAATTTAAAGACATGAACTGGATGGGTCATGGTGGTGCATGTGTGTAATTCTGTTACTAAGGAGGCTGAGGCAGAAGGATTGTAAGTTTGAGGTCAGCCTGGGCAACTTAGGGAGGCCCTGTCTCAAAATAAATTATTTTTTTTAAAGGCTAAGGTATAGTCTAGCATATGTGAGGTTCTGGGTTCAATCCCCAGCACCATAAAAAATAAATAAATAAAAATCAAGATATGAACAGGGATACACTAAAGTGCTGTACAATTCAATCAATAAAGTGACTGCAAAGTTTTCACACAACCCTCCTAAGAATGGGAAGTTATGGAAGTGGAAATGTTTTTACCTGGAAGTAAAAATCACTATTTCAAAGAAATGGTCAAAGATTTGGATCAGTTCTCTATCATTCTGCAAATCTAGATGTATTTCTTGTGATTGAGATTTGGGATTGACTACTAGCCAATGTGAAAGAAACATCAGGACTTGCTTTCTCCAGGGAATGAAGATTGGATTCCTTGTGTTATACAAACTCTACCTAAAGACTCAACCTGCATAAGCTGGAGAAAGAGGAGACATAGCACTCCTAATGATTCAATTTATAGGGAATCAAGTATAATTGTTACTCTGTTCACGGTGTGTAGACCATACTTACCACACGGCTATTTTTTTTGGATGGTGTGAGTAAATCATTACCAATGAGTGGGATAGGGGAGTCAATGTGGTACAACAGGGCTTTTGTACTCTGTGTGACCATAAATCAAGATGATATGTTGTTAAAACAGCTGTTTGTGTGTGAGGAAAAGCCAGATTGTGGCCACTTGCCAGAAGTTGGCTATAACTAGAAATCAGCTTGGATAGACAACAGATCTCTAATTGAAGAGTTAACTGAATAATGACTCTGATGGAACACCATTCCCTTCAATAAAGCTGGTAATGAGCTTATTATCCCCTCACCCAAGAAAGACCATTGGGTATTCTAATCACTATGGGATCTTCTGTCTTCAATGGGCAAGAGAAATCCAGGAAAATAAGTGAGATTGTGTGTAAACTATGACAAAGAGAAATCATGACAAGACAAAAATGGACAGTGAGAACTTCTATATTGTTCCCTAATAACCCCCTATACCAGAGAAAAGAAGGAAATTGATTGCCACCAAAGTGTAAGTTGTTGGGCCCCATGAAAGAAGATGAACAGTACTATGTAATGTCGTCACCTGAGAGATGATGTCTGTACGACCTTTAGTATAATATTTGGGATACAGTTCTGTCCACAAAGCAGATGTAATCCAGAATTCACTCAACCATGATGGTTTGTAGTTACCACTTGCGTCACTAGAAGGTTGATAGACAAGAAAGGTTATTTCTGTGGAGAAGTAATGGAGAATCATACTGCAATTTAAATTGTTGAGTGTGTTAATTATTAACTTCAGTCTCTGTTATGCCTAGATGTTGAACAAAAGATTTTTATTTCTTTGATAGAATTAAATGAATATAAGATTCACATAAACAATGAGCCCCATGATGAGAAAATACCATGTAGATTAAAACCTACTGCTGACTACTACCCATAACAAATTTAGGGGAAAGTTTTATTCAATGTTTTCTGCAAAATGGCTCCTCAATGGTTTTTAGAAACCTCAAAAAAGTAGCTTCAGAGATTGTATTACAATGAACTGTTATAAAGTGATGTTAAGCCTGAATAATTTTGTCAACCAAAAACAAAAACCAAACAAACAACAACAAACAAAGCTAGGTTGTGGTGGGTGAAGAAAAGTTTGAAGTAATTCTCTTCTCTATGCCTCATGGTTCTCAAAATGATGGTTCTAAGTAAAATTAGAGGAAGAATCCATGGAAATTTTCAATATTCAAATTCTATTTAGAAATGACATTTATCTTTTCAAGTAGGCTAACACTTTGGTTGATATGTCAACAAAAAAACTTATTTATCTTATTTACTTTTTCTGTTTATCATAATAACTCAGTCTAAGACTTAAAAATTCTGACAGAAGCTGTGAGACCACAGCTTCAAATCACAGTTACATTATTTCCCATCTAAACCATAGAATTAGAAAATACTTTCTCAGAATTTCATGTCTGTGCAAATATTTTCATCCACATACTTTCTGTTAAATTATGTATAATAAAGTTTAGTTTTTGTTTGTTTTTAAGAAGGCTTCATCACAAAAAGCTTTTAGCAAGTATACATGATACCTCTGAAATAATAAAATTTATTAATATTTCTTCCAAGAATGTGATAGCAGAATTACCTCTTTCCTAAGTGATAAACAGGGAATCTTACCAATTATAGGGTAATGAATCTGTATTTAGTGCTTTTGTAAGGAAAAACTAGATCATGCAGCATAATGTTACTGCTTGAACATTTCAAGAATTATTTTGATACCTTCCCTTTTTCTCAGATCTTTTGATGATGGAATGTGGATTTAGTTTTCAAAACACTTCTATATAATGCTTTGTTGACTTTTAGTGAAAAGTCAATATATATAGACTAATGGACATGAAAGTCTTTTAGTTATCACAAGTCTAATATTTATTAAAATAATCTTCTGAGTATATTAACTCCTTTTATCTTCACCTTCTCTTCTTAATATTCCTGGTGTTGAGTGAAAATGGTCTCTCTTTCCTGTGTACACTCTTTCCTATATTTCCTTCTCGATTATATAGCTTTCTTTCCCATAAGCCTTGAGCCAGGGGACTGCTCTTTCCTACTACTTTCAGAATATTGTTCTTCCCTCTTCTCTCAGATTCACAACTTTTTTGATGAGTATGTCATGGGACTAAGAATGTGTATGTGTTTGTTGAGGTTTAATGGACGAGATCCAGTGAAGCTTCAAATCCTTTCTCCTTTTGTCAAGGTTGTTCTTTGGACGTTGACAGGTCTGTGCAAGGAGGTTTTCCCTTATTATTTGTAATCTCAAGCTCTGAGTTTAAAGGCTGACATGTAGAGTAGTTAGGGTTGTACCCAAAATAGTGGGTGTGTCTACACTTGGACTAGGTTAGAAGATAAGAATAATAACAGGGGCAATAGCAAGCACTGGCAAATGACCTATCTTTCTCTTGGCTCAGTTTCTGCATCTTTACTTGGATAGACCTTAGTCTTCTCTCAATTGCTCGGAGACATGAGCCTAATGTTAATCGGTCTCTCTTTAATCATCAGGATTTTTTTTGTTCGTTTATTGTTTGTTTTGGTATCTATTGAATGGTTTTCACCAACATGTGATGATTATGATTATGATTATTATTGGTACCAGGGATTGAACTCAGGGGCACTCGACCACTGAGCCACATCCCCAGCCTTATTTTGTGTTTTATGTAGAGACAGGATCTCGCTGAGTTGTTTAGCGCCTCGCCCTTGCTGAGGCTGGCTTTGAACTTGCGATTCTCCTGTCTCAGCCTCCCTAAGTGCTAGGATTACAGGCTTGCGCCACCACATCTGGTGATTTTTTAACCATTTTATAAAGTCTTCTCTTGATCATACTTTCGTTGCTTGCAATTGTCCATTTCTTTACTCTTCTTTCCAGGGAAAGCCTCCCTTATCTTATCGCACCATTGCACTAAAACTCTCCTTGCTTATGCTCTCTCCAATTTCCTTCACGTTGCTACAGGGTCAGTTCTCAGTCCTTATCTTACCTGATCTTGAAGGACTCCCTTGATTTTTTTCCATTTGGCTGGTGCTGTTCCTAGTCTCCTTTATGGGATCTTCCCCTTGTGAGTCTCTTAATGTTGGAGAGTTAAGAACTCCATTCTGGTTACTATCTTTGCCTTGTTCTACATTCATCTTCTTAATGATCTTATAACTCCAAAAGCCTTGTATGTGCTGCTAATTCCAAAAGTTTTATTTCAGTAAAGATATGAGGTTTTTGCTGGGCATAGTGATGCATGCCTATAATCCTAGCAGCTTCAGAGGCTAAGACAGGAGGATCATGAGTTCAAAGCCACTCTTAGCAACTTAGGTCATAAGCAACTTAGTGAGACCTTGTTTCTAAATAAAATATAATTAAGGGATGGGGATGTGGCTCAGTGGTTAAGCACCCCTGAGTTTAATCCCTAGCATGTGAATGTGCATGTGCATAGATCCGTGTCCACACACACACACACACACACACACACACACGAGTTTTTTCAACTTGGATCTCTCTGCCCATTTTCAAGCTTTTGTATGCAATGCCTTCTTCTTTTTTTTTTTTTTTGGATATTTTTTTTAAATTTTTCTCAAAAGTTGCATTTTAATACATGTTATCAAACATAACAGAAAAAAACAAATTTTCAGAAGCTGTACACACTATTCACTGAAAGTATGCAATGCCTTCTTAATATCCCACTTGAATGTCTAATTCAGTGCTGCCCTAAGTGTGGCCATCCACAACTCATTTGTCACCAGTTTGCAATGAAATGAGTGCAAAAGTGAAAGTAAGATTTCAGAAACTTGTACAACAATTTGACATTGGCTCATCCAACACATCATCTGTTTTATCTTGTTGAACATGAATCAGTTCAGATCTTGTCAACCTTGCATGCTAAATTGTATGTCCTTTGAGGTATATTCTAATCATGTGCAGTTGGGTCAGATAATTGATTCTCTGTAAATTTGGGATTTAAAAAACTAGTCCTTTACATGAGACTAGTTTGAGAAGGACTGGTCTAGTAGTGCTATTATTTGGATATGGCTCATGTGCTGGTAGCTTGATCTGTGGATCAAGTGTGGTGGTGTCGAAGAGGTAGAACCTTTAAGAGGTAGAGCCTAGTGAAATGTATTAGGTCATGGGGGCACCACCCTCAGAAGGGAATAATTAATACAGGTCTCAGAAAGCAGCTATGGCAAGATCAGGTTGTTAAAGTCTGCATTTGTTCTTTTCTGCATGCAATCATATCCTTTTCTATGTCTTCACCATATTTTTTATTTGTTCTTTTTAGTTATACATGACAGTAGAATCCATTTTGACATAATTGTAAAAGCATGGAATATTTCTTGTTCTAATTCAGTCCTCAGTACCTCCCCTTCCCTTTCCCTCTCTCCATCCACTGCTCCCTTCCCTCTTTTTGCCATTTACCCATAGTTATTTTTTAAATTAATTTCTTGTGGTTGTTCATAATGGTGAGATTCACTGTGGTATAGTCACATATGTTCGTAGGAGAGTTACCATATTGTGGTGTAGCTGAGGAGGCCTTCCAGAGGTTGAACAGATAGGATTGCCTGATGTTGGGCTTTCAGCCTCCAAAACTGTGATCTAAATAAGCCCTTTTCCTTACAAAGTACCCAGCCTCTGATATTTTGTTAGAGTAACAGAAAACCAACTAAGACAAGTAGACATCTCAAATTCTACATATTCAATTAAATAACACTATCTATTTTATATGCATGAATATTTAAGCAACAAATAAATTTTGAAAAGCTTCCATGGGGGTCAACCTTGAATTCACACTATTTATTGGCACACATGTATGTACATACAAGTAATATGTGAGTGAAAACTCATTGTAAAGAATTAAACAATGTGAGCTGGGTGTTGTGACGCAGGCCTGTGATCCCAGCAGCTCAGGAGGCTGGGGCAGGAGTATTGCAAATTCAAAACCAACCTCAGCAACTTAGTAAGGCCTTAAGAAACTTAGAAAGCTCCCATCTTAAAAAACTAAAAAATAAAAAGGGCCGGGGATGTGGTTCAGTGTTTAATTGCCCGTAGGCTCAATCTCTAGTACAAAAACAAAACAAAACAAAAAAAACAAAAGCAAAAAACCCCCAAACAATGTGAAAGTACATGGATTAAAGTTTTTGTTTCTGTTCATCACTGTTGCCTTCCTCTAATTCTAATTCTTTTCTTGACATCATTCTCTTTTCATTGTTTAATTGTGTATTTTTAACTAGAAATATTAGTGAATATAAATATCTGATTTTAGGTTTTGCCTTTTTTGTTGAGATCATATTATTCTGTAGCTTGATTTCTCCCCCACTAAATTATATACTTAGAGGTATTTTTTCCAGTCAATTTATGACATGTAACCTCAAAATAATCATAGCATGGAATATAATTTTGAAAATCATTCCCTATTATTGAATATTTTGATTGACTATAAGTTTTTGCTGTAACACCATGACAATGACATGCATTTTGTGACACGTACAAAGTGTCTGTAGGATATCTTCCCAGAAGAGAGTTGCTGGGTCAGGTGGTGTTTATTTAAAATGCTAATACTCTCTAGTGCCCTCCAAAAAACTTTCTACTTGTTCAAATTCAAATTCAAAAGTCTGACTATTTTGTATTCTCAAACCCAGATTTTACCACATCTCTTGATTTTTATGAACCTCATGAGAGAATATTATATTTTTGTTATTTTAATACACATTTTAGTATTTTTATTTATTATTAATCCATCACTTGCCTGTTGATATTCTTTCCATATTTTTCTTGTTTCTTCATTGTTTTGCAGAATGATATACATACAACAAGCTATTTTTAATCAAATGTCTGGTAGATATTCCAATAGCATTATAATTTATTCTTAAAAATTAAGTCATACCCCAACATTAAGTATATGAGTAAGAAATTGCTTCAGAAATTTCTACATTGATCTGGACACATCTGGAGATATGGTTATTTGTTTTATGAAATAGTGAAAACTTTGTTCTTCAGATGAAACATGCTATTAATAATAACTAATCTTTATTAATTTATTTTATCTTTCTTTTATTTTGGCAAAATTTTTAACAGTCTCCAACATCTTTTTAATTTATATTATATTTTAAGATTTTTATAAATGGAATTTTTATTTTAACTTCAAATTACTGACATAGACAAGAGAGCACTCTCTCCTCTACTTGTTTGTTTAAAAGCAGGACATAAATTTACAAAGACAAAACATCCCTCCTTCCCTCTACCAAGAAGGACAAAGTTGAGACCTGAAAATGGCTTTTGATTCTTATTGGTTTGGAAATGGTATCTCGGAATTTATATGACAAATTTCACTAATTAGAATTTATCTACCATTTATTGGTCTTCCATAATGTTCTACCCCTAAAAACTCAAAGTCCTTGTACTTTTCCTCCGCACCTCTCTAAAAATGTACTTCCCTGATGACAGATGCTAGGTAAATCTGCATGCAAAGTTACCTCTTTGAGGGTCTCAGTAAGTTGCTAAATCTGTCCTCAATTTTTTTTTTTGGTACTGGAGATTGAACTCAGGGGCACTCGACCACTGAGCCACATCCCCAGCCCTATTTTGTGTTTTATGTAGGGACAGGGTCTCACTGAGTTGCTTAGCACCTCGCCATTGCTTAGGCTGGCTTTGAACTGGTATTAATGTTTATTTTGTCTGATATTTACATAAGCATGTCAGCTTTCGTATGTTTAATACTTACATAGTATATCCTTTTCTATGCTTTTGTTTTCAAATGAAATAACATTTTTATTTAAAATTTATCTTTCATAGAAAATATAGTGTTGAATCTTTTTTTTTTTTTGGTACCAGGGATCGAACTCCGGGGTACTCAGCCACTGAGCCACATCTCCAGCCCTAATTTTTGTGTTTTATGTAGAGACAGGGTCTCACTGAGTTGCTTAGCACCTCGCCGTTGCTGAGGCTGGCTTTGAACTCGTGATTCTCCTGTCTCAGCCTCCCAAAGTGCTGGGATTACAGGCGTGCGCCACCGCAGCTGGCTTGAATCTTGGTTTTGCAAATGATTGGTGAATGTTTCCTTTCTAATTTAGATATTTAGCACATTTACATTTATTAAATAACATTTACATTTATTAAATGACATTTTCCCAAGATATGGGCCTAGAGAAAAGGAAATGGCATTTTTACCAACTAATTCTATCCTGCAAATTTGGAAGAAATTTCAGATCCAAATACAACCAGATATGGATTAGAGCAAACACAACTAACATTGTTTAAAATAGGAAGATTCTTAGTTTGTTCCTACTTTCATCTGAACTGTTACTTATCTTTCCAATATAAAGTGAAGGTATGAAGTGCAATTAAATGCAATTAAACCCCAGTTTTCTATTTCTAAAATAGTGACAATAGTTGTGAAGACAAATATGACTAAAAATATCTAAACCACCAGCATTTAAACACTTAATAAGCACAAATTAGCTATTATTATTACTAATTCATCATAATTATCTGGTATAAACAAGGTTTACCTTATGTCTGTAATTACTGTTAGCCTCTTAAGTCAATTCTGGATAAACGATGTCATATCACTAGTATATTTACCAGCAATTTAAAAAAAATAATTATAATGATGAGAATAAAAACATCCTACACATCATCAGTTTGAATTATTATGGTAAAACTATAATAAAACACAATTTGTGTTAAGAACTTCCCACCTAATAACTCTTGAAATATAATACCCTGCTTCTGTTAGCCTTTTTTGGCTGGTATGCATCAGGTATTGTAGTAGTATGCTTTTAAAAATATGTTTTAGTTGTCACTATGGTTTTGGATTCCAATATATAGGACTGAGAGCAAAAATAAATTAATAAACAAAAAATTGCGTGCATCTTACATTAGTTGAGTGCTTTATTATGGTCCAGAAACATGTTGCTGGACATTATGCAGTCTTTTTGTTTTTGCCTTTTTGTTTCCTTCCCTGCTTAACAAAACAAAATTGCTTGGAAGATAGGGATGGAATTGAAGAGGGTAAGGAGTTTCATAGGTAAAGCGCCTTATAGGGCTAAATATTTGAAATTTTCACTGCATTCGTACGTTTGCATTTGGACATCTACTCTAGGAAAATTTTCCTTTCCCAAATGGAGAATTAATGTGAACACTAAAAGTGCTTAAGACAGACTGCCCAGATTTGCCCTCACTCTGCAGGTGCTAGGAAATCCTCGAGGTGAAGGGAAAGGGGCTAGGATTGCGCTGGGAGGAGGGCAGCAAAGGAATCCGGTCTAGGCACGCGGCCGGCTAGGAGCACAATCCTCTACCCTTCCTTCGCGCCAGCCCCGCTGGGTTGGGAAGCTCCTCCCCGGCCTTCCCTTCCTCCTCCCCCTTTCTCCGCGGCAGAGGCGAGCGAAGGATGAGCGCTGCGGTATTTTGTCCCGAGCGGTGACCCCTCCTCCCTGGGAGGTTGTGGCTGCGGCGGCAGCCGTGGCGGCGGCGGCGGCAACCGTTGTGGCCCAGCGCTGAGGAGAGGCCGGGGCCGGCCTGGCAGCCTGGAGGCCGCGAGAGGCGAAGGCAGGTTGCCTTCGCGAGCCTCTCGAGCGGAGGGGAAGAGGCGGACGCGAGCGAGCCCCGCCGGGCCACTGGGAAGGTAGGGGAGGCTCCGCGCACCTCCCGCCCTTTGGCCGCCCCGCTGGCCCTGCAGCCGCCGCCGCTGCCGCCTCCTCGGGCCCCAGTCCCGGGCCCCGTGGTCCTGGCCGGGGAAGGGGGCCGGCGTGTGCGCCAGGAGCCCCCGGAGATGGCGGGAGGACACTGCGGCAGCTTCGCCGCGGCGGCGGCCGGCAGCGGTGAGATCGTCCAGCTGAATGTGGGGGGGACCAGGTGAGTCGCCGGGGAGGGGCCTGGGAAAGGGGATGCTTCGGGCGGCCTCCAGCGGGACGACCGGGGTTCGCTGGCGAGGGGGAGCCAAGGCGGGTGGGGGTCGCCAGGGTCCTGTAGGTGATAAGAACGGTGGGCGGATCTGGAGGTGGCGAAGTCTCCGCACCTGGCAAGGAGGGGCTGAAGGGCCCGAGCCATGTGGCCGAAAGGATTCCTTTGTTTCTCCCTGTTTCTAGGGTACCAGGCTAAGAGGGACATTGCATAGCCTGCCTTACCTCACCTCGGAATGTATTTGATGAATTTAATTTGTGTAAGCCTGACCTTGTGTTCGGTCTGTTGCAGATGAACCTGCCTGCCTTCCCCTTCCTCTCCCCCACCGCCAGTCTGTGTGTCCCTCTCCCTCTCCCTTCCCCCACCCCAGATTAGCACGGGGTTGGGTTAGCCCTGTCAAGAAAAGTACTGCGTTCTTTTCCACGCGTGATTAGGGGCTGTTTGTAATTAGAAGAATTTCGGTGCAAGATGTGCAGTAGGTTTTCTGTGCACAGTTGTTTACAGTGTTTCTGGGTGCTTGGGTTTGAAGGCTCTATGCAACTCGTAGAGCACTGTGTACACTAACTACCGCTGGAACAGCTGGTTCTAGGAAGCTTTGGATATTGGCACTGAGTAGACAGACTGAAAGCTCTTCTGTGCCTCTCTGGCCTTCCATTCCCTTTCTCTGCCTTTTTTTAAGCTTGTTGGGGGAAACCAGTTTTTGTAACTTTGCCATGACTTATGAGTCACTCTTCTTTGAAAAGGGAGTTTGCCAGCTGTTTGAAAGGAGTAGTTGAGTTTTAGGTATAAACAGTGAAGTATTGTGGATTACAGTGTATTTTGCTTTGCTTGAAATAGGCGAGTTTTCAACATCTAAGACTTAATGTATCTAAGACTTAATGTCATTTTAAAATTTAAAATGACAAATGTGAACCACAGTAATAAAAAATGGGTAGCTCATGAGTATTATGAGCTTATGAGTATTATTTACTGTATATTAAAGTGGGTGGCTAAATTTCTGCATTCTTCAAGAATGCAGAAATCAATGAATCTGACATAACTTTTCTGTGTACATATATGAGTACATGACAGTGAATCTCAATATCATGTACATCCATAAGACTGGGATCCTAATTAGAATAAGATATATACCATTTGTATAAATATGTCAAAATAGACTTGTCATGGATAACTAAAAAGAACAAATAAAAAATAAATGTTAAAAAATACAGAAATCTGATTAAAATTTTAAAATTTTTACTGTAACATTTTACTTTTTGTTTACATTGATTGTGGGTCTTGATTTTATTCATTCTAAATTTTTCTAATTGATAATTAGGAATACAAGATGAGATTAAATTATTACTGGATTAAACAATTTAGAAGACAGTTAAAAGACAGTTAAAAGGAATAAAAAATTAAAATTTAAAATTTAAAACTAGAATTATTAGGATAAAATACTTCATAAAATAAGTAATGACATGGACTATAGAAAACAGAATGTGTGATTCCAAGTGTTCTAAGAATATTTTCTAGATTTGCTTTGATTCATATTGCAGCATTTCAAAGCTAGAAGAGATGTAGAAGCCATCTAGTCTTGTACAAAATACAGATTAACGCAAAATCACTTAAGTCATTGTTAGAAAAAAAATTCTGAGGAATTTTCCCTTGGAGAACCACCTGTGGCATAGAACTGAAGCTCTGAAATCATACAGTAAAACTCAAAAGGAGAGTTTATTAGAAGCAGAGAAACACCTGCTACAGGTAAGATTTTTTTTCTCCTGAGTCAAGAGATGTGAAAATGGACACACTCAGAGAAATTGTAGACATGATGAATTTTTATAACTTTGTGGGTGATTCAGAAATTAAGATGAGGTTTAATTTGGAATTGTAAATATTTATTATTTACAAAAAGAAAACAGTGAAATGACAAAAACCCAGTGTTACTCAATTTGTGATGAATTCTGTTGATGATGTGATGAATGAGTATGATTTTGGCCTCATGAGAGAGTGCCAGGACCAGCCAGGGGTCACTCTGGGAGTCAGGTACATGGTATCATTTCTCAGGCTTTATAAGCTCTGTCTAGCGTAGCAACTGTGGGGCAATTTTTTTTAAGATTTCTAAAATGTAAAATGACATTAATAGTACTGATCTGACAGAATTGATACAGAAATTGAAGTAATAAACATGAAATGCAAAGGTGAGTGGCATCAATAGTCTGTTGAAAAATAAGTAATTTAATTATATTTCTTTCAAGCTAATTTAGAAGCAGGCAAGAAGGAAGGACTATAGCTGTGGATTTGCTAGTCTCTTTTAGTCATCCTTTTGCTAAGACCAGATTACTCTTGGCATATTATGAGATAAAAAACAAAAGGCTTTCATGTATATTGCAAGAAATATGCTTATCATATGTAATTTTAAATGTTTTGGTTTTTATAATTTATATTTGGAACCCAAATATATAATTTATATTTGGTTTTTATAATTTATATATTTATTGTAAACTATAAATTTCATAATTTATATTTGGAATCTATATTAGGGTATTAGGGGCTTTTTTTTTTTTTTTTTTTTGCTGCAGTTTTCATTTTCTCTTGTGTGGGAAAAAGAAATTGGTGGTGGTGAGGGTCCAGTCCCTTTGTTCCAAAATTCCAGACTAATAAATTCACCCTAAAATACTGACTAAAATTAAAATTAATGATGGAACTTTAAGTGGATCTATGTAATTTCCTAAAGTGATATATAATTTGAATTATTTGGAAAACAGTTTGCTGAATAAGCAGTGAATATTCAAAGTCAAAAGTTATAAATTATCCTTGGTTGGAATTAATTTGATGGCTTCCAAAATGGTGACTCTTTTTTGCTGTGGATCCTTTGAGCCTTCAGTTTACTATTGACTGATTTGCTTTATTTAATTGACTGAATTAGTTTTTTGTAACTAGTGGTAATCTTTTCATTTAAGTGTTTGCTAAGAAGAAATATACTTTGCCATGTTTTCTTGAATAAATAATTCATAATCAGATTAGTGGCTATAGTAACTACTTAAAAACACTTTTGATATAGTTGGTAGTTAACCTCTCCATGTTCTCTAAGTATTTTATTGTGGTCTACATATAATTGTCTTTAATAAATGAATTATTTCACTGTGTTTCCTTTAGTCAGTGAAAGAATCCTTTTCCTCACAGGGTGTAAGGTTGTAGGTGAGAGGAAGAGGAGATAATTTTTTGTGATTGGAAAGCATGTTTTGATAATAATAGAAAATCACAGAGGCTGAGAACAAAGCTGTAACAGACGCTTTTTATGGAACAGAACGTTCACTGTGTCTGTTGTTCCTGACACTAAGATTGATGGTGCTAAATGGTTTGTCAAGTGGGCAGTTTAGTGATATCTGTTTGTCAACACTTTGAAAATGCTTTGTTGCAACCGTAAAAGGCCCACAGATTATAGAAATGAATCACTGTCTCAGTTTTGTATAAAATATGATATAGAGTGTGGTTTTGAGTAGCACAATTCAATTTCAACAAATATTGAGTATGTGCTAGCTGCCAAGCCTTACGGAGTTACAGGTTGTTCTCCACGCCCCCTTATTAGAAAATTTATACTGTTGTAGATGTTTAAGGAACAGTCCATTCATCAAGTGATATGAAATGCAAGTCATTGGATGCCTTAGGTGGACATGGACTTGCCAAGTTGAGAGATGAGTGGGCTGTGTGACACTGACTGTGTAAATCTTGGTGATTGCTACTGTTCTCAACTTTGCCTCCACTCCACTGCTGTTTGCTGTGCCACTTGGAAAAGGGGAAAGAGAAATGGAATGAATTCTGAGGTTTGATAGGCTGAGATGAGCAAAGAGTAAACAGTATCCACTTTTCTGGTTATTCCAGATTGCTTGCTGATTTAGGTGAGTTGCTTGGTGATATCGTATGGCAATCCAATCACCTTATTTAGTTTAAGTCTAAAAGATAAACATAAGTTTAGAGATTTTATATAATGCCAGAAAGTGAATGTGAGGTGAAAGTAAAGGTCTGCTAGGTATTCTTCTGTGTGAGGTAACTTGTGATGACTTAAAAGTGAAAATATTCAAACAAGAACTGGACTGAATACCCACTGTATTCCTTTCTTTGTCTTGTTGGTTTACATACTTCTTGATTTATGGTCTAAATCTTTGGTTAAGATCCCCTGACTGATGGTAATAAGCAGACTTGATCAAATGGCAATTAATTTGAAAAAGTGATCTCTCTGCTAATTTTTTGAATAAATGAATGCACCATCTACAAATAGCATATACAACTATTACATAAATAACAAAGGAAGTGTTGGATGCATAATTTAAAGTAGAATTACTGTGATCTCAAAAAGAGGCAATATAACATGGAATATTTGGAAAAGTCATTACAGAGACAGTAACCTTCAGTGATGTCAAGAAAAGATGGATGGGCGCGGTGGTGCACACCTGTAATACCAGCACTTTGGGAGGCTGGGACAGGAGGATCGCAAGTTCAAAGCCAGCCTCAGCAACGGCAAGGCACTAAGCAACTCAGTGAGACCCTATCTCTACATAAAACACAAAATAGGGCTGGGGATGTGGCTCAGTGGTCGAGGGCTCCTGAGTTCAATCCTAGGTACCAAAAAAAAAGAAAGAAAAGATGGATGGGATTTGGTTATTGGACATAAAAGAAATGATGTAGCCAACATGCAGATACTAAAATGATAGTGAACATGAATTGTTTAGGATTTTTAAGAAGTACTGTCTTATTAGAGGAAGAAATCAAAAAGCTTGGAGAAACAACATGGGAGCTAAACATAATTTTAATACTGTGCTGAGAAGTGACAATTTGGTACAATAGCGTAATTGATTCTTTAGCATGTTGACATGCTGGAAAATATCTTCTAGGAAGCATTGTATGGTAGAGAATTAATTGTTTGACTTTGTTGAAACCTCCTTGAATAGTCTTAACTCTGAATTGAAAGTAGTACAATTTGAGAATATGATATGTAATAAATATAATTTTTATAGTTATAATTATGCAGCATCTTTTAAATTATTATCCATCCCATTAAAGTAAGTTAACTAATATTGAGATTTCAAATCACTTCCTCATTTATAATAGCTGATAATTTTTGATTGCAGATTTAGTACCTCAAGACAAACTCTTATGTGGATTCCAGATTCTTTTTTTTCCAGGTAATTCATTAATTCTTTGTTGTTATACATTTGATTATTTGAGAAAATAATAATTTCCTGGTCAGTTAAATTAAGAGGTTGTTTTTTAAATAAAAATTGCTTATTCTTTTTTTTTTTTTTTTAGTTATTTTATTTAAATGCGTTTCAAGTCATAGTACATACTGAGCTCAGTTTTTCCCTTTCTCTGGTTGCAAACCAGGTAAAGTCACACCATTAGTGTCTTCATACATGCACCAGGGATAGTAATGACCATTTCAAACAACCATCATTACTATACCCATTCCCCTTTCCCTCCTCCCTCCTCCCTGTGCCCCGTCTAGAGTTCCTATATTTCTCCAATGTTTCCCGTTCCCACCCTCCTTATGAATCCTTATCCACTAATCAGCGAGAACATTCAGCATTTGGTTTTTTGGGATTGGCTTACTTCACTAAGCATAATGTTCTCCAATTCCATCCATTTGCCTGCAAATGCCATAATTTTATTCTCTTATTGCTGAAAAATATTCCATTGTGTATATGTACCACAGTTTGTTTATCCATTCATCTATTGAAGGGCATCTGGGTTGCTTCCATAGTTTTGCAATTGTGAATTGTGCTGCTGTAAACATTGAGGTGACTGCTGTATTGTAGTGTGTTGTTTTTAAATCTTTAGGGTATAGGCCAAGGAGTGGGATGGCTGGATGGAATGGTAGTTCCATTCCTAGTTTTCTAAGAAATCTCCAAACTGCTTTCCAGATTGGTTGCACCAATTTGCAGTCCCACCAGCAATGCTTGAGTGTACCTTTTTCACCACATCCTCGCCAGCACTTATTGTTGCTGGTGTTTTGGATAGCTGCCATTCTGACTGGTGTAAGATGAAATCTGAGTGTAGTTTTGATTTGC
>PVHX01000192.1:212934-264646 GCA_004024805.1 Geosciurus inauris | reverse complement strand
GTTCAACTCCTTAGCCCATTTATTGATTGGGTTATTTGTTTTTTTGGTGTTAAGTTCTTTGAGTTCTTTGTATATCCTGGAGATCAGTGCTCTATCTGATGTGCGTGTGGCAAAAATTTGCTCCCAGAATGTAGGTTCTCTGTTCACCTCATTGATAGTTTCTTTTGCTGAGAAGCTTTTTAATTTAAGTCCATCCCATTTATTGATTCTTGCTTTTATTTCTTGTGCTATAGGGGTCTTGTTAAGGAATTCGGGGCCTAATCCAACGTGGTGGAGATTTGGGCTTACTTTCTCCTCAATTAGACGCAGGGTCTCTGGTCTAATTCCTAAGTCTTTGACCCACTTTGAGTTGAGTTTTGTGCATGGTGAGAGATAGGGGTTAAGTTTCATTTGCTGCAAATGCATTTCCAGTTTTCCCAGCACTATTTGTTGAAGAGGCTATCTTTGCTCCAATGAATGTTTTTGGCTCCTTTGTCTAGTATGAGATAGTTGTATTTATGTGCATTACTCTCTGTGTCTTCTATTCTATACCATTGGTCTACATGTCTATTTTGGTGCCAGTACCATGCTGTTTTTGTTACTATTGCTTTGTAGTAAAGTTTAAGGTCTGGTATTGTGATGCCTCCTGCTTCACTTTTCTTGCTCAGGATCGCTTTGGCTATTCTGGGTCTCTTATTTTTCCATATGAATTTCATGATTGCCTTTTCTATTTCTATAAAAAAGGACTCTGGGATTTGAATTGGGATTGCATTGAATCTGTATAATGCTTTGCTTATTCTTAAAATAGAATGTTCTAAGTTAGAGATAGATGATGCTTAGATTGGCCTTTGAAATTTGATAATTAGGTCATTTGTTCATACTCAGATTTTAAAAACTAACTCTAGCTTATTAATGGCTTCTAGTTTACTGAGTGGAAGAATTTCAACACTTCGAGATGAAACTGGTGCTGTAAGTAAAATAATGTTGATATATATTTTTAAATTAATTAATGTTTATAATGCTTGATCCTCAGTATTTGGTGACTCAGATACAGGAACTAATCTTTTAATACCACTAAATAAAAATGACTTAGTTTTATTATTTCTTGTCATATGTAGAATATTTCTAAACAGGAAATACTCCATACAGCAATTTTTGTGTTCATTATTAGAAAGATTGTAGGATATGAGGTTACATAGGCAATAGAGGAAATAGTTCTTTAATAAATGAAACTTTAATGAGCAAGTAGATGTAAATATCAAATATTTTGGTATTAAAATGGTAAGACGTTGCAGATTAGTAAGAGTCCTACAGTTTTTTGTTCCCCAAAATGTCAATAAATAAAAATGAGAAAACTAGTTTATTAAATAACGTTTTCTCTACACAATAAAATCTCATCAATTTTATTGTTTTTTATAGGGAAACAAGACCCTGTCACACAAATTTATAGTTATAATAGCATTTTTATTTTTGAACATTAAAATTAAGAGTGAAATCAAGAAAATACAGTATTTTTAATTTGGAAATAAAATAATTCTTCCTTTACAGATATTTATTGATAGAGATCCAGCAGCATTTGCACCCATTTTAAATTTTCTTCGGACAAAAGAACTAGACTTAAGGTAAGAAAAGCATCCTTTTTAAAGTAAATTCTTGCTGACAGCTGTTTTTGATATCTTTTATGAGGAAAATGTTTGTTTACCCCTTTGACTTTTTTAATAGACCTATAATATACTTATGAGGTATAAGCTTGATACATGGAATGTGTAATGATCAAATCAGGGTAATTTATATTTCTGTCACCTCTTATATTACCATTTCTATGTATTGGGGACTTTTAATCCCTTCTATTTTGAAATGTATGATTGTAGACTGTAGTTGCCCTGCCATGCTATAGAACATTACAACTACTTGGCTTCCTCTCTGTGTTGGATATCTATTCCTACCTTCTCACTATTCCTCCCCAATTCACTTCCTTTCCTTTAAAGCCCTCTTTTCTATCTCTCATTCTATATGATCAACTTTTTGAGTGAGAATATGCAGTATTTGCCAAGACTATTTTTTAAATATTTTTATTAATTATAGATGGACACAATACCTTTATTTTATTTATTTTTTATGTTGTGTTGAGAATCGAACCCAGTGCCTCACAGGTGCTAGGTAAGTGCTCTACCACTAAGCTACAACCCCAGCCCTGCCAAGACTATTTTTGATTGTTTCCTTAGGCTTAAACTTTTATGGATACAGGCCATCATCATCTGTCCTTTAAAGTACTTCCATTAGCTCCCTGAGCAGTTTACCTTCCTGTATCCCTCCATTATATTTTCCTCATTGCAGCCAAAATTATCTTCTGATTAGGTTGCTACTCTGCTTAAAACTCTTGATGTTATATTGGACTTATGGCTTAGAATTTAGGGCTTGATGATCTTTGTCCATAGTCTGGTCTCAGCTTAATTTCTCTTATAACACTTTGAATCCTTCCTGGTCTTGGCTAAACCTAACTACTTTGGTGATCTTTGCTTATGTCTGCCTAATGTAAGTATTCATAGTTTCCAATACTGTCATTGTCAGAGCACTTGTTATATTTCATTCTTTTTTAGTAGTCTTTCATTAGATTTAAATTCCAAAAGAGCAACCATAGTTTGCTATATATTCCTAGGATCCAACTCTGTGATTGAGGCATGATAAGAGCTCATTACATTATTTTCTTTGTGGATAAATGAATGATTGTTTAAACTATTTCTTTAACATTGCCATCTTCAATTACAGTTTAGTTTTCTATCAGGGAATGATGATTTGCATTTATTGTTTTTATTCCATATATTCTTAATCAGCTTTCAGTAAGGATCCCTTAATATTTTTTGAGATACAGTCTTTAGAAATCTAGTTGTTCATTTAAGCTGCTTCTTTATAATATTGTTTTATTTTTGGGTTATATTCTCTTGAAGGTAAACTCCCTGAGGACAGAGATCTTTTTGGTCTGGTTTATTTCTTGCCATATACCCAATATTAAAGTAACACATGTAGTATATAAGAAGTAGACATTTATTGAATAAAAAAGTTTGTTGGGCCTTCTTGTTTATCTCTTTTTTGGCCTGTGATTGGTCGGATGTGAGAAGTAACTACTTCTTGAAAAACATTGCTTTTACCCATCTCATTTGGATTAAAGAAGTCCCAGGTTCACTTCTAGTCAGTGTTTTTCTGACGAATCCATAGTTATATCATCCATGAAAGGCGGATTTAATTTAAATGTGCATATTTACTAACTGCTCTTCTTTCAACCTACTGTTTGCAGTGAAGGAGGCCTACCATATTTATAATGATCCCATCTAAAAGAAGATGCAAAGGAAGGGATTAAAAAAAATCCCTCAGAAAATTATGTTCTAATTCTGTTCCTTGCAATATGTGTTGCCCATATCGCACTGTTTTATAATTATTGTATTTGTTTGCCTATCTTCCTAAGGAGAATAGAGCTCTTCAAGAACTACCATTTGTGCCATGAGCCATTTGTCAACACAGTTAGTTTTGAAATGGAATCAGAAAATTTAAACTTTATGTTAAACTAGTCATAATTAAATTCACAAATAAAACCAATTTAATATCATAATTTCATATGTTTGTTAAGGCCAGGTGATGTTTATAAAGTAAGGACACATAATGGAAACCTAAAATGAATCATTATTATTGTAAGCTTTGAGGCTTATATTCTTTTTTTTTTAAAGTTTTATTTTCCTATTACTTAACTGTACTACTGTGTTGTAACAACAGTCTTCATCTGGATGACATTGTCTTTGCTAAAGCTAATTTTTTTTCCTATTTTTATTTTCTTTTGTTCATTCAACAGAGAATTTATGCCAGCACTGTGCTAAGTGTAGTACAAGGTATACAAAAGTCGAAGTAGATTGCTTGTATGGAGCTTACAGTATAGTGAGGAAGGCTAAAATATGTATAGAAATAATTACGTTAAAAAGCTACAAGCAATTCCGTAAGGAGTGATTTCCTCTTTGTTATGTCTGATTCTTCTTGATAAGTTATTTTTATTAGTCCTATACATCCCTAACTCTTTTGCTTACCCAATTCATCCGTATATGAATGTTTTTTTAGTAGCTAACAAAATGTTTTGGTTCACATGAAGTTTTTATTTATTTTGACTTTTTCAAATGATTAAGGATATTAAAAATAAAGAATATTAGGAAAAAAGTAAGTTAAGCCTATGGCTTTTTCACTTTAAGAACCCAGTCCTTTCTCCTGTTGCTTCAGGTGTAATCTAAGTTACCAATGTTAAAGAATTTACTTAATTCATTTGTTTCTTTATAGGGGAGTAAGTATTAATGTTCTCAGGCATGAAGCAGAATTTTATGGAATTACTCCATTAGGTATGTATTCTCTAAGTATTTTTTGTGTATTATTTGACCTTTATGCATTAAATTTGCCCAAATGAAATTTGTTTTATATTTAGGTCGCAATTTTTGACAAAATAGGTCAGCACTTAGTTTTTGTGGATATTCATAGTAAAAAGAGGTTGTCAACTCTGATTTAACTTGAACATTTTCCTTTTCTTTCCTTATCCTCTTTAACTAGAGAAAATAAAAATGGAGTACTGTTTTCTGTTTGCATGTACTCTTGACAAGTTTGCTTTGAAATGTTTTTAGTAAGAAGGCTTCTCCTATGTGAAGAATTGGAGCGTTCATCTTGTGGCAGTGTCCTTTTTCATGGTTACTTGCCCCCACCAGGTATTTCTGCTTTATTTTAATTTGTCTTTTAAAAAATTCTTTTTATCATTAATTATAAATAGGAAAAATTATTTCTTGATTATTGAATTTGTTTTATATAAATCGAGAATTAGAACACTAATTTTTTTAGAAGCTAAATCATGCTACATGTTATAGAGCAAGAGTTTGGTGATCTTTTTCTGTACAGGGCCAGGTAGGCTTTGTGAGCCAAAAGACCTCTATGGCACCTACTGGACTCTGCTGCACATTCTATATAAAGGATTGGATGTTACTATGTCCTTTTCAACTTTATTTATTTATTTTTATTTCCCTTGGGCTATAGTTTGCTAACACCTTAGTTATAGCTCAAGTTGTCAGACTTCTTACTGTAGAACCCCAGGTGCTTTGTAGAGGTATAGAAGAGTTCAGCCCTTACCTATGTGAGCAAGGTTTCATTTTGTAACAAAGCTCCCCTGCCAAATAAATGATACCAGGAAATTCAGTTCCAAAGCGGTTAAATTAGTACAGAGTACCTGACACATAGTAACTGTACCATAAATGTAAAGACTGTTGGAAAGATTGAGTGAATGAACCATTGATTCAGTAACCTGGAACTAGGTGAAAGTAGAACATAATGATAAATGGTAATCTTGTCTATTACAAATACTATTGCAAATACCAGAAATCTGTGAAATTTTTTTGTATTCTTTTAAAAATTGTAATTAGCAAATAAATTACTATTTCAGAATATCTATTTTAGATACAGTGAAATTCACATTTTTATGTTTTCCTGTTACAATTGATATTTTTAATTTTTGGAAGAGGTTAACCCATAAATAAGTTTGCCTTTCCTTTTTATAGGCATTCCTAGTCGTAAAATAAACAACACAACTAGATCTTCTGCTGATTCTCGGAATGGACTGAATTCTGCAGAAGGTGAAGCCCGGGGAAATGGTACTCAGCCTGTTCTCTCGGGAACTGGAGAAGAGACTGTTAGACTGGGTAAGCAGAAATTATGTAAATAGAAAAATAAAAATGTATATTTTCATTTCTTGAAAATACTTGAGTAATTATTTTTAAATATGTAATTTTTGCCTCATCCCTTTTAAATACAGATTTATCATTTAGATCATTAAGAAGTCTATATAAAAGAATCATTTATTTAAAATGTAATGTGTCTGTTTACTGTGAATCATTAGAACAAGGATTGATAAACTTTCTGTTAAAGACCAGATAGCAAATTAAAACTTAGGTCATTGTGGCCTATGCAGTCTTTGTCAGGGCTATTCAACTTTGCCATTGTACCATGAGGGCACAATGGACAATAGGTAAACAAGAGCATGTGGCTGTATTCCAACTAAGCTATTAACCAAAACAGGCAAAAAGATTTTAATTGGACTGTGGGCCATGATTTGTCAACTCATTTTAGAATATAAGATATTTCTTTTTCCAAAATCAACAGGATTTCCTGTGGATCCACGAAAGGTGCTAATAGTAGCTGGCCATCACAACTGGATTGTAGCTGCATATGCTCATTTTGCTGTGTGTTACAGGTATTATGTAGTAATAATGATTTGCATTTTATTTTAGATTGTAGTTTCTAATATTTGTGATTTTATATTTTTAGATTGAAGAGCTCGCTCTTTTATCCATCAGAATTTTCCTCTGCAGGACTGGGGATGTATGTGGTAGAACACTTGCTTAGCATGTGCAAAGTCCTGAGTTCAGTTCCCAGTATTGCTAATAAAAAGGGCTGGGGGGTGGAATCTAAAAAACACAATTTTTTTCCTTGGATGTTTTACCCACTTCTGTTGTATCCTGTTTAAGATTTAGTTTGCTTTTACTTTGACAGCAAATTTGTAAATATTGCTGACAGTATTCTTATTATATTTCCCAGGCAGTGTCAACTGCATGTAACCGAGATGTCTTGATGTTATTACTTCTTGGTTCTGTCTAACTTCTGAGTCATTTAACTTATGTTAAGTAATTTTTAGTAGAATTATTAATATACATACCATAATTTTTCAACTTTAATGATTCAGTCATTAGATAATTATTGACTTTGAGTTAAGAAAAAGTAGCCACTGTAGGTTAAAAAAATCATAACGATTCAGTCATTTGTACTCTGTAGAAAAGGAAGACTACTGGGCATAATTCTTGTGTTGGGAGTGAGGTAGTGAAACAGGACAGGTGTGGGCAAAAGTAGTTGGGTTTAATATCTATAATGTGAGAGATTTACACAGTAATTTAATTTTACTAATTTTTGCATTCTTAAGATACTAACAGAATGAAGAATAGTGTAGAACAGTGATCTGTTTGTTTAAATGGGGAAAGGGCAACACTCAGTTCAAATCACTAATCACTATCTGTATTGAGAAATGATGATAGAAAATGGAATGGAAGCACAAAAAATGGTTGAAATTTACTAGTTTAGATTGCTAGTTTAGGTTATGATCCCATATAATTTAATTGCGGAGAAATTAAGGAATATATAAATTTTTGTCACCATTGAGTTTAAGAAAAAAGAGCCACAGTATGTTTAAAAAGTTACATATGTCTTCTAAAGTTTATAGATATGTTTTAAAGAATCCCAGATATATTAAATACCCTTGGTTTATGAAAGGTTTGCCATATTTGGTGAAGAGCTCCTTATGTCTGATATCTCAAGTTCATGTTTTTATTGTAAGCAGTGATTAGGTGCAGACTTTTCATTTTGAGTGTGTTTTGTGGATTTTTAAATTAAATTATTGAATAGTATAAAAACAATGTTTTGGATGATTTGTAGACAGCTTTTATGGGTGGTAAGACTAATTTGGTGAAGTTTTTTTAAGAGTTATTTTGAACTTAACCATCTTAAGGATCTAAGTTGAGAAGTCTTAAACCTCCTTTTTTTGGTTGTTTAAATATTATGCACATATTTTTATTGATAAGAAATTTCAGAAAGTTATGAAATGATTATGATGTGTAACAGCTAACATAGCTTTTGTTATTGCATAGCAGTGCTGAATGTTGCTACTGCACAAAATTTAACACAAGTGATGAGTGTAAACAAATGTTGCCTTTACATTTTCCATTCTTTATCCTTTTGACCAGGATCTTTCTTTGCTTTCATTGAATGTCAGTGTTACAGCAGTGTGCCCATATGAAGTGAGAAAGGGAAATAATTGAGGGTATACTAAATTTCTTAATGTATAGCTAAGTCATCCCACACAGTGGCAATGAGATTTAAAAAGAAAGCAATCTTATACTATTTTAATAGTGTAATCTTTTCTATGAATTGGTTTTCCTCAAGTTTTTATTCTAATGAGTTAAAAACCTTAAAGACTAGTACAGTGGATACCTACCTATATGATCTTCCTATAGATTCACTAATTTTCTACATTGTTAGGCTTTATTTTTATATCCCTTTTTCTTTTAGAGTCTTTGACAGTATTACTTGTGTTAATGAAGAGTAGTTGTGTAAGTTGCTCTTTTCTTGACATTCATTCATTTTAAATCCTTAATCCATGAGGAATTTAAATTTACTTTTTTGTATTTGCTGTGAGATTTAAGAAATTTTTTTCTTCCAAGTGGGTAGTTAATTATATTCTGATCATGTATTACATAAATTATCTTTTCACTGAATTTGAAAGCTTCCCTTTTTTGACTTGATGTTTACATGTGCACATATGCTTTTAGGTGTTTTGGACTCTCATAATCTTATGACATCTTTGTCTATTTCTATACAATTCAAGGTAAAGTATATTTACAGTTAAGCATTAAAATCTTGTTGGATAGAATTTCCTTGAGTGTTTAATGAGGGAACTAACCATATTCTTAGTATAGATGTCCTGACTTCTAAGTCAGCAGTAAGGAGTTAATGTGGTGAAAGAGCAGCTCATTCTTTCTTATTTTATGTATTTTAAATCTCAAATTCTGATATGCAAAATTACATAGCAAATGTGTTTCTTCTTTGTACTTAATTTTAGTTTAAAAATAGAAGTAGGTTCACATATCTTACTGAATTAAATGCTGTAGTTGTTTTAGTCACTGTTAAGTGTGTTCTTCTGATTCTTTTACCCATTTTTGTCAACTCTTTATTTTGTAATACCTGTGTTATAGAGAAAAACAGCTTAGATACATGTTCTATGTAAAAGATAAGATTGTATATAATTTTATTATTTATATTCCTAAATTAATGTTCACAGAATCATATTATTCATCTTATTAGATCAATTCAGTGTCTCTTTATCAAACACTAGTAGGAACCTAGCATACATATATACACATCCACAATACAGCATGTTATCTTTGTTCTTGAAGTGCTAGCAATTCCTGCTTTGTGCTCATTCTGACAGTCTCTAATATCATCTACATTTCATTCCTCAATGTTTTGTCAATTTTTAGAAAATATTAGGCAATTATTTTCATTTGTTTATCTTAGCATGGTTCCCATCTGGTGGCTGAAGATGGTCATTACAAACTTAAATGCTTAGGAAAATTTGGTAAATTCTTCTCAGTATTGCTTTGAAGTTTAAGGAAAGATATTCTTCAAGTTAAGAAGGCTGAATAGGTACCTTGATGAATTGTAATGGTGTTACTTTAGTATACATACATGAAAATAAAACTGAAATGTTTTTATTTAGGTCCTTCAGTGATCATTGTTTATGAATATCTAAGTTTTATTTATTTATTGTTTTTAGCTAAGGATTCAACCATGGGCCTTGTGCATATTAAATACTCTAGCATTAAGCTATGCCTCCAACCCCCTTTTTGAATTTTGCAAAGAATATGTCAGGTGGCATGTAAAGGAACTCTTTTTTCCCCCTTCATCTTCTGTTTAGTCTCTTTAAGTAAGACAAAGAGACAATGGCAATTTTGTTTGCATTATTTTTTTAGTGTTACTTTAAAAATAGATATTTAATTATTCAGGTCATCATCTCATTATCACTATCACACAAGTAACTTTAGGCTCTAAATATGTGAAGGTTTGCTATATAATCACATATATATGTTGGAAAGACTTAAATTCAGATTGGACAGGGAAAAAATATTAAAAATTGCCAGGTGTTTATCAGGGAAATTAAATGTTAAAGAATACATTGGTTTACATCTGGGGAATCAGTAGTCCCACAAAAGTAGACCTTCAAGAACCAGTTTGCAGGTGAAGATTTTCAAAGCCTCACTCTTGATTCATTTAATTGTTGAGGTATTAGAATGTGTGTGGTACACTTTCTTATCTTAGTTTGCTTGAACAGACTGTCATCTGAAGTAGAAAGAACAGTAGCATCATTGCATGTCATTTCAATTAGTAATGGTAACAAACAAACAAAAAAGCCTGATTAATAACTCAAAGGAATGATAATAGTTTTAAAATTTTTGTTTTTTGTTGACCGTTTCTACGCATAGAAAATGATAGTAGTTTCTTTTTGTGGAAAAAAATGTGAAAGATAAAACAACCTTTTTTTTTTAAAGAAAATGTTTTCAAAATGATTTGGAGGACATTCTTAAATTATTCTTTGGTGCAGTATAGAACTCTAATCTCTTTTTAAGTGGTTATATGCTCTGTAAGATACATCAGGGATAATAGTCTGGTACCTCAAAAACATTTTTTATTTAACAAATATAAGGATGAGTAGTTGGCTGTGATTAATTTCTCTTTTTTAGGTACATTGATTGTTACATCTGTTTGCTTAACTTCTACTGCGTCTACCCTATGTGTCTGTTGTTTCTTAACAGAATCAAAGAATCTTCAGGATGGCAACAAGTGTTTACAAGCCCGTATTTAGACTGGACTATTGAACGAGTGGCTCTAAATGCAAAAGTAGTTGGAGGTCCACATGGAGACAAAGACAAAATGGTTGCTGTTGCCTCAGAGAGCAGCATCATCCTGTGGAGTGTTCAGGATGGGGGAAGTGGAAGTGAAATTGGTAGGAAGACTCTTGTTTATGTTGTATTTCACTGACATATGTAATATTTTGAATTTTAGGAGGTATTGACCATAAAAATGAAAACTAACCTGTACTGTTTATTAGCTGCCTCACATTTTTCCTAGGGTCCAGTAGTAAATGGACTACTCGGTGTGAAAGGAATGATCTGGTAAAGAGATAGGGAAATTTGATGTTTTAGAAAAGAGGGGAGCATCTTTTCAGTTTGCTCCAGCTGAAACATGGCTGCATTATGAGAATGTTGTTTTCCTGAGTTCCACTCCATGGTAGCTGATTTTTTCTTAACCTGTCATACCACCCCGCTTGAAGATGAGGTAAATTACTTTCTTACTCATCATTGCTGTTTCTAGACCAGAAATTCTTAAATATTTTGTTCTCAGAATCCCATCAGGCTCTTAGAAAGTTGTTTAAGACCGCAGAAAGTCTTTGTATAGATTACCATTTATCAATATTTACCATATTGAAAATTAAAACTGAAAATTTATAAATATTAAAATAAAATAGCAGTAGTGTATCTCTGTATGATGATATAAGTAACATTTTTAATGAAAAATAACTATTTTCCAAAAACAAAATTTTGCGAAGAGAGTAGCTTTCGTTTGTGTGTTTATTTTGGGGTACTGGGAATTGAATTCAGGTGCACTCTACCATTGAACTCCACTCCCATCCCGTTTTTATTTTTAGAGGATCTTGTTAAGCTGCCTAGCTTGTCCTCAAACTTGCCTTGGCTTCCTGAGTAGCTAGGATTATAGGTGTGTACCACTGTTCTTTGCTTGGTTTATGGTCTTAGAGACTTCTGTGATGTCTTTTTGAATTTTGATGCATATTTCTGTATTCCATATGCCAACACCTTTTTTTGGCACTGGGTATGAAATGTAGGGGTGTTTTACCACTGAGCTACACCACCAGTTCACTTTTTTAAGTTTTAATTTTGAGACAAAATCTCACTAAGTTGCTGAGGGTCTTGCTAAGTTACTGATACTCCTGTCTCAGCTTTCTGAGTTGCTGGGATTACAGGAGTGTGCCACTAAGCCTCCCAATACATTGTTTTGATTGAAGTTTATAAAGATAGGCCTTACACACATATGTAGTTAGAAAAAACACATTTTTATTATCTTTTCAGACAACTGGGAATATTCTTGAATCCTTTCCAAAATTCTGAAATCATATCATCTCACTTCCCATATTCTGTTAAATTAAAACCCATCAGTCTGTTTTGTACTTCGAATGGATCGTTTATTCATGCCTGATTTTCTACATTGTTGGTCACTTGGAAAATGTTGGTTTACTGAGTTATGTAGACCTTCCAAATGTTGATACCTATCTTTATACAGTGTCAAAAATATGCAGTCTTTAATGTTACCAGTGATCACATATCTGAACTCTGCTTTGGGAAATTGTCACACATTCTATGGCAGAATCTCAGAGTTCTAATGTTCACTTGATACTTTTGAATTTTTATCATAGTTAACAAATGTTATCATTTCTTTTCCTTGAAATAATAGCTTACTTTGTTTATTTTAGAGGAAAATTATGCTTATTACCCATATCTGAATAGCTATAGTTAGTCATCATTTCAAATAAAAATTGTATTAAATGAAAAAAAGCAAGTAGTGTCACTCTTATAGCTTCATAATTATGAGGAAGTTTTGCCTTGATGCAGATGTAGTTCTTGGTTCTACATAATATTAAAAAGACATATATTTAAAATTGAGATTTAATCAATACAAGTTTTTACTGCTTTAGCAAGGACATTCATGAGTTAAACTGGACTTTTTTTCTTACCCTGAATATTTGTGGCAGAGATTTTAATGACCGCTAGTACGATGTAGTGCCACTGCCTTGATTTGTGCTAGGGTGCCTGCTGTTTTCCCAGTATTGCTTTGCATTATCAGTGAAAAAGTGAACACAGATGTTCTAGAATAAACCATGAGATTCATAAGTTTTTAACACTTTAAATGTTTCCGCATTGCTTGTATTTCGTATTCATATAAAAGATCTTTAATGATTAGTTGACGTTGATACCAGGTAAACACAAACAAAACATAAGGTCTGTAAGTATCTATTTGTAAGACATATATAGAATTCTGCAGATGAGATATTTCCTCTTCCAGATACTTATTTTGAAGCATTTGGTATCATTGAAAAGTGGCAGTGCAGTGATTATTAGACTGACTTTTCGTCTAGAGCTTTGTAATTGAGCATTTTCATTTGTTCAAGATTTTACTAGTCTCCCAGTAATGGGCGAGTGACATTTCTCCAGCCAGGGTCATGCCATAACTTACCCTGCAAGATGTTTCACTGGCTTTTCCAATTCTAGTTTGAAAGTCTATAGCAAATAATTTTCTGACTTTTAAAGAGTTTTTGACATCTTCACTTAAAATAATTAGTTTCTTTCCTTAAACGCTTATCAGTGAACCTATAGCTGATGCAAGCTATTCAAGTGTTCTCTTGTGTGCGATACAATGAGGTAAAGTTATTAATATCTATAAAATTGAGAGAAAGATGGTTTTTATGCTTAAAAGTTTTATTTATAGTTTTGCTTAGTTTTGGTTTGGTTGTACCAGGGATTGAACCCAGGGGCGCTTAACCACTGAGCCACATCATCAGCCCTTTTTATTTTTATTTTTTATTTTCAGACAAGGTCTCCCTAAATTACTGAGGCTGGCTTGGAACTTGGGATCCTTTTGCCTCAGCCTCCCAAACTTCTGAGATTACAGAAGTGTGACACCATGCCCAGCTTGCCCAGTATTTTAGAGTCCTTCCTTCTCTGAATCAAAGAATTCTGATATATCATGTTTATTTCTTTGTTAAGTCTTTAGACTCAGATTGTGCAGCTATGGGTCAAGCAGTCCAATTTTCTTATTTTAAGCAAACGATCCATCACTAGGTAAAAGAAGAACATATATATATTAAAACTGCATTTTTAAAAAACAAAATGTTAAATTTTAAATAGTTTTAGGTAAAATTTATAAAAGTTTCAGAACATTTTTATACTAGTATTAAAGAACACATCATCAATGATACCTCACAAGTCACTTAACAACGGGGATATGTTCTGAGAAATGTGTCATTAGGGATTCTGTCATTGTGTGAACATCATACACTGTACTTAGACACATTAAGGTGACTAGGTTGTTACTAGGTATTAGTCTTTTGTGTGTGGGGGGTGGTGGGGGTTGTCCTAGGAATTTAGCCCAGGGGTGCTTTATCATTGAGCCTCATCCTCAGCCCTTTTTATTTTTTGTTTTGACACTGGGTCTTGCTAATTTGCTTAGGACTTCACTAAATTGCTGAGTCTGGCCTTGAACTTGAGATTCTCATGTTGCAGCCTCCTAAATTGATAGGCTTACAGACGTGCACTGTTGCGCCTGGCTAGTGGGAACACAATCACATGTGGTTTGTTGTTGACCACAACAGTATTATGCAGCTATGACTGTGCTTATTTCTTAGGTTTCCTTTTTGGGTGCAAGGAAACTTTGGATTTCAAAATAAGAATGCAATAGAAGATAATGAGGTTGCAGAGATTATGACAGGTAAAACTAAAGATAGATAGTAAGAGCACAGAAGTATTTAGAACAGAGTTAATCTTGGGAAACTTACATAGTAATATTCTAAACCTGCTTTCACAGACAGTTCTCAAAAAAAAAAATACATGTATAGAATCTACTAGCTGTCATAATGGTGACCGTGTCACATGTCATGTGGCCTCTGGAAAACTCCATATACTCTTAGAAGATAAAAGTAAAGACAAGACAAATAATTGTTATACCATGAAAAAAGTCTTGACTTCTCAGATTTCTGGAAAGTGTTTCAGGGAACAGTGTTTCTCAGACTACACTTTGAAAATCATTGTTCTAGATCATTCTCCGTAACCTTCTCTCCCAACCTCTCTTCCCCCCTTGCTGGTTTTGAGTCTCATATCATCTGTAGCTATACTTAATGTAGTCTTCACCTGCCCTTTGGGTCACTATCCTTCCCTCCTTTGAAGTTATTAGCTCTGGTTCTCCAATGTAAAAATCCTTTAACTCCAGTGGGATCTCTTCACTCATCACTTTCCTTTTTATTAGTCTGGAATCTATCATTATAATCACTATCTAGCATAAACCTCAATTTTCTTGCCTTTCTCTTTTTACTTTGCTTAACCTGGAGAAACTCATCCCTGACCAGATCTACTTTTCCATCTCTGTGGCTAAATACAGCTGGGAAAAAGAAATGGTCACATGGGACATACACAAAGCAGTAGTGTCAAGTGGGCCTTTAAAACTACCCAGCAATCTTATATTATTCTTGTCAATTGTGTGTGTCACTCTTGTAGATAACTATTTTATAGTTTTTGCTTTCTAAGTTGTCAACACCTTCTCTTTTCATACTGAGAAAACCAAAAAACATTTTCCATATAAGTTCTTAGTATATCTGCTAATCTGTGTGTATTGGTGCTTACAGACTCTATTGTGCCATTTGTTGACTGTAATTAAATTGTCTTTGTTCTTATCTAAGGCCGACTTCTCCAACTGCACACATGTTCGAACTCCTCCCATCTACTCAAGGACATTGTTCTAGTAGTTATCCCCACTCTGTCCTCCATCATACAGACTTCCCACTCGGTTGAATCATTTTCATCAGCATACAGTCATACTATAATTCTGATTTTAATGATTTTAATTGTATGAGAAATGTCATATAAAATATTGACCTGCTTTTTTGTGAAGTTGTCATCATATTGATTTCAAAGCATTCTTTATATAGTCTAGATTAATGGTTTACAACCAGGGATAATGGTGTCCACAAGAGGACATTTGGAAATATCTAGGGACATTTTTGGTTGACACAACTGAGGGAAACCTGTATCCTCTTCCCTCCTATATCTTCCTTCCTTCAACCTCCTCCTTTTGATACTGATGTTAGAACAATTTGTATTGGCCTACAGCTCAGTGAAGCTCTGTCTCTCAGCCCCACCACTAGTTTCTTCTTTCTCCATTCTCAGTTTAGATACACTGTATTTGTCTACTTTTAGTATCTTTTGCTCCTTTTCTGCAGTAATCAATTTATAATTAATCTTATCTAGTGAGTGTGCATTTGAAAGGTTGGACTTTTTAGTTGTAGAATTTTTTCTTTAATTCCATTTTATAGTTTGTTTCTCTGCTGAGATTCATCTTTTTGCTCATTATGTTCACCTTTTGTTAAATCTAATGTTCATATTATTGGTTTGATTAAAAGTTTTGTCTGCTAATTCCAATATCCAGTTCATGTTGTGTTTTTGTTTTGGGTCACATTTCTTGGTTCTTCACATGTTTAGCTTCACATGATTAGGATATTTTGAGTATGTCTTGGACGTGTGCCTTCTAAGTTATATAGGGGTTATGGATTATGCTGCTTTCCTGTAAAAGATGTGGGTTTTGTTCTGGCAAGCAGTTACATTATGGGAGGATCGTCTTGATCCTATTAGACATTTTCTTGTGCTTTGTTAGGGGTAGGTAGCTTCTTTCATCTTTATCATTAATTTTTTTAAAAGTTGCCTTTCTGCAGTCTTAACGGAGTGCCTGAGGTGTTCAGCAAAGGGTAACCACTTTCATTGAGCTTTAACTACTTCATCAACCCACATATGACCTCTCAGATCTCCAGTCCTACCTGTAGCAGCCTTTTTCTTTTATTCTTGGGATTCTCACCCTGATCAACTGCCTAAAGACAGTGGATAATGTATGTTGTTCAGTTTTTGATTGTATGTTTATTTCAAAGCTGGGAATGATTGGGTACAGTTTATTTCATTATGATTGACAGCATAAGTCCTGTCAACCTTAGAAACCAAATTTTAATATTAAACTTTTGAAATTACAAAACTCTTGTAATTATACAGAAAGGAGACCAGTTGTAATTTTATTTTTCACTTTTTCAAGTTGCAATTTCTAACATAGCAATAAGTGAAGGAAATTTTCTTTCATCTTTGTTTTCAAAGGATAATATATTGTGAGATGGTATAATAGTAATTTGTTCATGCCCTGTAAAAGAAACCATTTGTTGTTACAAATGTTCTTCAGAACTTGAGAATATCACCCAAAGAAAATAATTAAGACTGGTGGATCCATGATAGAGCTCTTCCTGAGGCTGAACTCTCTTCATTATTACAGCACTTCTGGATTGCTGCTGTAAGCCGTATTTTACTAGGAGCAGGCCCCTTAAGACAGGAACTTGTCATTATTTATGCTCCTGTCTTTCCTATGGAAGTGGTCAGGATTGTTGAACCTAAGCAGGAGTGACACTTTAAATTTCATGAGACCATTAAGAATGTCTTCCTTGATTTCCCAGAACTTTATCCTTCTCTAGAGCAATCTGTGCTAGTTGGTTTCCTCTTTTTATTTCTACCTTTCACATAGACCATAGGACTGAATATAGTTAGTTTCACAAGTATTGAAAAATTGTTTGAATTAAATTGTTAGAATTAAATTGTTTGAATTTAAATTGTTAAAATTAAAGAAATTGAATTGTTTGAATTTAATTGTTAGAATTAAAGTCCTATTATGTGATAATGCCTAAAATTGTATATAATGTAAGATAATTACTTTATGCTTTGAAGTGGGAGATTTATTTTGTAACTAATTCTGAATAAAGGGCTTGTCAGCCTTTTTTGTTTGTTGAGTTTTCTTTTGTTTTGTCTTTTAGGTTGTCTGGACTGAGGTGGTATATTCATGTGTATGTTTATGTAAATATGTCTTTATACATACAGTTTTAAAATATGTAGAAAAAACGTTTCTAGCACTTGCCAATCTTTTTTTTACTTTTTGTCTAGTATGTGTCATCTTTCTTCCTACTAAATGGCTAACTTTAAAAATGGATTAAGAATTTTCAAGATGTTGATTGCCACTGGTCTTGTATATAGTGCAGTCTCAAACAAAAAGAGAATACCTAGCACAGTAAGATTTGAAAGAAGTCAGTAATCTTTCCTAGCTTAGGCTTTTAAAATGCGCTGCAATTGTATTTAAGTTTTTTCCCCATGAGTTCTTTAAGGCCTTTTATTTTCTTATTTATTTATTTATTATTTATTTATTTATTTATTTATTTATTTATTTTTTGCAGTACTGGTAATAGTACCCAGGGCCTTGTGCATGCTAGGTGAGGTGCTCTGCCACTGAACTGCATGCCTGGCCCTTTCAGGGCCTTTTGCATCTTTGTTTTCTTCGGCTAAATGCTGAGAGAGTTGTTCATATTGGCATACTTTTTTGAAATAAACTGACATTTGAAATAGCATAAACACATAAAACAATATTTTATAGGTAAGATTTGTCTTTCAGCATTATTAGATGGAAAGATAGCTCTTATAGCTGCTTTTCAGATAATTAAGATAGTATTTTTTTAAGTGCTAGAGTTGGATTATGAACATTTTCAAGGTGAAAATCGAATGGAGATATTTAGCTTGGACTCTGTTTTGTAGGTGAGGTAAGTAAGAATCAGGAAGGTGGCACATGAAGAAGGTACTCTCAGAGCCAGGATTCCAATCCAGATTCTCCTGACTCTAGTGTAGTGTGTAGTGCTCTACTAAAGACAGACACTGTATGGGGCCATAAATGCCATTCCAAAGTGAGCTTAGAATTCTTTGCTTAGGCATTCTTGTGTCTTTTGATATTAATGTGAAATATTTGCTCCTTACAACCTCCTTTACCTATACTCCCTCTTCCCTTTCCTCACATTCCTTGGGCTTACCCCTTCCCAGTCACCCAATATGTTGAACTTCTGTTAACATTTTTACAAACCCAACTCATATGGCTTCTTTTTAAAGATATATTCTTAAACCCTTTACCTACCCATTTTTATTCCTCTGGATATTACTGCACCCTGTGTATTCTATTACTATTTTTTTGCATTATATTGTAATTGGTTATTTACAGTTTTCTATTACACTATAAGTTCCTAATAACATCTAGTCATCTTGGGTTTTTTTAAATCTCAAGGCCTAATGTAATGTCTTTAAATTAATTAAATTGAGGTTGAAATGCTGGGAAACAGAGTTTAAAATAATCTCTGAGTAAAAGGCTTGAATGTTCAAGTACAGTGTGACTTATAAGAGTTTTTTTCTTTTTCTTATTTCCAGATTTTTAGATAAATTCTAGATATTGAGATTGGCAGGTCTTTGTTTAGATCAGTGGTTCCCAAATATCAGGTCCATGAGCAAACTCCATTTAAATTTCCTGTAGATATAAAAATGCAGTGAATTTTTTGATTTATTGGGTCCAGCATGGATCCCAAGATCCTTTTTATTTTGTTCACTTTAAATCTGCCAGGATATTTTGATGCTCAGATGGAATCAAGAACCACAGCTTCAGATAACAAGGTGTAGTATCAGTGTGAGGTGGCTTGGAGCATACTTTGCCCTAGGAGTTCTATAACCTTTTTAAGAGCTTATCAGGTTTATATTTCTGATCCGAGTCTAGTACATAATTTATATAAAGGAGAATAGGTTTAAATTAGTCACCTTTAAGATATTTAAAATCTAGGTTTTGGTTCATTGTAAACATGGTCACTGGTTAACCTCTTTATTTATTCTGTCATTTAAGGAGTGTTCAGCCTTGGTGTTCCTGTAGATGCCCTCTTCTTTATTGGTAACCAGTTGGTGGCCACAAGTCATACAGGGAAAGTAGGAGTGTGGAATGCTGTCACTCAGCACTGGCAGGTTAGTTTTAACTGAAGCTTATTATAGAAATGAAAATATTTCTGAAACTTAACGCTGGTCATGCATCTGTTTTTTCCATTATAGAATACATACTGTTTTTTATTATACATAATACTGAATATATTTAGATGTTTCTGGATACAAATTTTACTCTTAAGAAATATGTTACTTTGGAAAATGAATAATTTGTAACTGGCTTAGCACTTCTTTATTTCCTTGAAATGTTTTTACAATTTATGCCCTAGGCATGGTAGTCCAGGCAAACATCTTTTTTGTGTGGAAGCACAGACCTGTATGAAAGCATGTGATCTGCTGGGCATGGTGATGCATGCCTGTAATCCCAGTGGCTCGGGACTGAGGCAGGAGGATGGCAAGTTTGAGGCCAGCCTCAACAATTTAGTGATACTCTGTCTCAAAATAAAAAGGGCTAGGGATGTAGCTCAGTGGTAGAGCACCTCTAGGTTCAATCCCTAGTACTAAAAAGAAAGAAAATATATGATCTATTCAGAGAAGAAGGTATGCTAAATATTCTGAAGTACTTGAGACAAATGAGAAGATAGGACTAAAAAGTGGTTATTACATAACTCTGAAGAAAAGAGAAAAAATTAAGGACTCTCTGGAGGAATCCATGTTTTAGAAAGACAACGCTGGTAGCTAAAATGGAAAGTGGATTGGAGATCAGGGGAAGTCTACTACAGGAATCCTGCAAAAGAAGCAGAGAATCAGCTAATGATAGTGGTCACAGAGATGGCAAAGATGAGTCTGTTTGAAAAACATTCATAGACCTTCCTAAAATGACAGGACCAAAATATAGTTGATGTGTGAAATTATCAAAAGTTCTGATTTTTCAGTTTTGACAGTTGAGTAGCTACTAATATTTCAAATTGATAGAGAACGTAGAGAAAGAAGCATATATGCTGGTGGGTAATGTGAGAATAAAAAAAAGTGATTAAATATGTTTACTTTGCAGTTCTTATGGGCATCTAAGTATAGGTGTTCAGAAGATAACTGGGAGTATTCCTTTCGAATTTAGAAAGAAGAAAGGGCTAGAAATAAATATTTCAAATCTGTAACACATTCTTAATAATTTAAAAGATACGAATGGATAACATTTTCCATTGCGAAAGGTAAATAAAAGGACAGAAAAGTCAAAATTAAAACTCTAATGGAACATTAGTATTTAAAGGGACAGAAGACCAAGACCCAAAAGGGAACACATATGAAACAATTGAGAAAGGAAATTCATTTTGGCAATGGGATAGCATTTGGAACTGTCTTATTTAGGTGAGAAAAGGCCAGATTGTAAGAATTTGAGGAACTAAAAGATATCCGAAACAGAAAATTTAGCATTATCTTTCAAGAAGTTTGGTTGTAGAGAAAAGCAGAAAACAAAAATGACAATAATTAAAGCTAGATTGAAAAAAAGAAGCAGCAGCAGCTTGGTGCTATATATATATTTTTTTCTCTTGGTTAGGAGAAGCTTAAACATGACTATAGCCAGAGAGGAAAGTTTCAGAGAAAGCTCCTAAAGATTGAAACAATGGAGGTGATTTCTGGTCCCACAAAAATCAGGAATGTTTGGAATCTAGAACAACCAGAGAGATTGACCCAATAGAGAATAGAGACATATTTTTCTCTGTGACAGTTTATGAGAAAAGAGTAAAAAGAAATACATTGGAAGTGAATTTATCAAGGAGTGCATAGATTATAAATTGTGTATCTGCAGTGGACCTGGGTAATAAGAGTTTCTCCATTAGTATTTGGAACTGAGAACAGGAACAAGAGAGAAGAAAACAGTATTTACTTGATTCAGAATTGAAGTTTGTCTTAGTCATCTTTTGCATTTCCGTGACTAAAAAAATGACAAGAACAACGAAGAGGAGGAAAAGTTTATTTTGACCATGGTTTCAGAGGTCTCTGTTAGTAGGTGGCCGAGTCCATAGCTCTGGACCTAAAGTGAGGCAGAATATAACGGTGAGGTGGCATGGTGGAGGAAAGCAGCTCAGACATGGCAACACAGAAGCAGAGACAACACGGGAGCTCACCAGGGACAAAATAGACATCTGAAAGGCACAACCCCCGTGACCTCTAGCCATATTCTACCCACCTACATTGCCACCCAGTTAATCCATTAAAGTGGATTGAGATTATGAAGTTATAACTCTCATAGTCTTTTCATCTCTGAAGATTTTTGCATTGTCTCACACAACTTTCGGAGAACCCCTTGTGTCTAAATCATAACAGTTCTAATAATATGGATACCTCACACCAGGGAATGAGAAGATGTAAAAGTCAAAGTAACTGAAATTGTAAGATCAAAAAGTGGTAATAAGGAAGTGCTTGGTAGGCAGAAAAGGATGCAGGGATGTAAAGGACTAGAGGGAAGATAAGCAGATTGATAACTTATAGAAAGTGAGAATTATTGGAAAGATAGGATGTTGTCAAAGACATAATTCCAAGTTTTAGAGTTGGTGCAGGTTTCAGTGATAGAGCCAATTTAAATAACTTGTTGAACTGACTTAGAGATGGAAGTACAGTCAACCCTCCACATCTATTGGTTTTTCATTTACAAATTCAACCCTCTGTGGATTAAAAATTTTTGACAAAAGAAATTGCATCTGTATTGAACATGTACAGAGATTTTTCCCTGTCATTTTCCCTAAAAGATACAGTTTAACAACTACTTATATATATATATATATCTACACACACACATATATATATTATATAATCTAGAGATGATTTAAAGTATATGGGAGGGTATGTGTAGGTTATATGAAAATACTGTGACATTTTATATTTGAGCATACAAGAATTTTAGTATCTTTGGGAGTCTTAGAATAGTCCCCCATGGATACTGATGAATGACCTTAATTGCATTTGGGGTCAAGGAACTGTAAGAGGCATCAATATGGACATTTAGATGCCAGAATATCAAGTACTGGAGAATGGGAAAAAAGTAAACTGATCCAAGCACCAAGATTCTTAGTAAAGATGATAGGTTGATCTAAAAGGCACATTCTGAGCAGAGTTGTGACATGAAAGCTGAGGGTATGAAGGAACATTCTTGAGAACTTACAACTCTGAGGTACTGGGGAGATAGTGAGAGAATGAATGATTTCCAATTAAAGAAATTATAGTCCAGGGAAATTGGGTTACATTTTTAATGAAGATATAGGAGTCATGTTTGTAGGGGAAAAAATTAGCTAAAATGGACTTTCTATAATTGTATAGCATTATAATGTCATCATAAAAATAATGAGTCAAGGCACTAATCTAGATGGCAGAGAGAAGTTGATCAGAAGGATTCTTTAGCTGGTGGTATTTCTTTAAAGAAGAATGTGAGTTTTACTGATTTATGGAAGCTTTCTCAGGTGAGTTACCTTGCTAATTATGCCAAGTTTGAGTTTTAGTGGCTGGGAGAAAAAACTAAACTATCTGCCATAAAAGTGCTGAAGTATATTTTTGGTTCCTAAAGGAACATGCTTCTTTATTGCCTTTTTTTGTTTTTTACTAACATTTTGAACTGCATATTAAGATTTTAATATCTTTGAGGTCCTGAAAATTGTACTGGTGTCCTCAAAGTGGATATGTAGCTTTAAACTTTTTGATCTCATATATATCCTGATGCTTCTTTCTTGGTGTATGCATAAATTAAAAACCGTTTCTGACAAAGTAGATTTGTTACACATCTCAGGAAGACCTTGGGAAAGTTGAGCATTCATGCAGCAAACAAGCCTTATGACCCAGTTAACTGTTCACAGTGCATTGCAGAGATAGAATGTAATAAAATCTCAGCTTCTGATACGTAGATCTCAACAGACAATTCTGACCGGAGGCTGACTCCTATGGCTGCTGTAACACTAGTTGAATAGGTTCTAATTTGACCTTTAGCAATTGTTCTGCCTGTGAGTAACACAAAATACACATGACAAGCCTTGCATTCTTAATTCTAGATGTATAATCCAGATTGATTTGAAGTAATTGAGTCAGGTGAAACACTTCACTGTGTGTGTCTGTGTGTGTACACTTAAGCTTAAAAGCTGTTGTGAAACTTTTGTTTTTATAGCAATTTCTCATGAAGATAATTTCAGTAAAATATTAATGAAACTTAGAACATTGTGTCTAATTTAGGTAAGAAAAACTTTAAGGATTTCAGCTTCTTGTTCCCTTTTTTAATCTCCCCCTTCATACAGTATATACATACAGACTCAAACAATTAATCTAAAGATTAATAAGAAAGCCATTAAGTGATGTCAGATACTGAGTCTATGCTAAATTGCTTAGCAGAATAGTGAAATTTAGAAAACATTTACCAAGTCATTTGAGTTTAAGTTTAGACATATTTTGGAAAGATAGATTATGCATATTTTTTCTCATATCAAAGCAGTTTGGGAAGTTAATCCTGGAAAATCCATATAAAGGATCAGAACTCTCCCTGTGTCCGTTTTGAGGACTAGAGATCTTCAGTTAAATTTTGTCATTTCACTGATATCCTATCCTCTAAACTAACAGTGGAGACTGAGTTTGAGGAGGAAATATTGGCTCTGGGCCAAGAATTGGATTTTTATGGTCTGATGAGTTAGGTTGGACAGGAATTGGGAAGGCTCATTTGATGTAGCTTCTCTCATAATATGAGGCATTTGCAGCACTGATGTCAGAGTGTTGTAACTCTCTGTTGTTAATAGATTTTAATAGATTTACAAATCTTTTGCATGTTAGGAATAGTAATAAGGTGGGCATTGGAATTCTGAGCCCACAGTTTAGTGAGGGAGAGGTTTGATTTTTGAGTATTCCTTTTTATTTAGTGACCACTGTCGTAGTATGTTACATTTACTTAGAATTTACAGTAAGATAATTGAATTAGCTGACACAAGCTTATTTCTCTCTGCATACAAAAATACTGGATACAATTATCCAAACTATATATAGTTGTTAAGTTGTATTTATTTATGCACACCATGTATCCAGATAAAAGCTCTAGGGTCTGGTATTTTAGCAAAAATAGGCATAACTTCTTGGGAAAGTAGAAATTGGGCATCTTGCAAAAATCTAAATCTTTTTAAAGGTCTCCCTCAGTCCCTGAGAAAGAAGACTAGGAAAATGTTATTCAATATTTTTAGAAGAAGAAAGTTTTACATGTGTTTGGTTGGATTGGGAAGTAGTAGTGCAGAGAGAAGACCTTCCATGAAAAATCAAAACCAAAATATTCAAATGAAGAGTACCAGTGCGTGAATTAAAGCACAAAGCTATGCTTTTGTGGTATGAAAACTCCAATTTGAGAAACTTACCTAGGACCAGTTACATTCCTAGATGTAAATACAAAACCCAATGGGACACTCCCACAAGAGAGGGCATATAAGACATCCACAGAAATGATTGTTGCTGAAAATGAGCTCATAGCCCCCAGTTTTTATGGAAAGCATAGAAGCAAATGAGGGAATTTGTCAAATATAAAAAAAAAATGGTAGTATTTGTACCCTCAAAACTGAAAAAAAAATTGAACTGTTAGAGAACTATCAATTTTCTAAGTTTTTAAAATGAAGAAGAAACAGACTAATAAAGGAAATGGAAGAAAATGAAGTGTGAAATTAAAAGGTCATTGAAAGTTTAACAAAAGCAATGTAGTGAGTTAAATAACACAGTAAAAGACAATGAATTGAAAGGTACATCTGAGAAGATTATTCACAATGGATCAAGAGAATGGTAGAAAACAAAAAAATTATAAAGTTTTATCTCAGTGGAGGACTGGCAGTTTTGGAAAAGATAACTACTGACAGTTTTGGAGAAAAGAAAAAAGACATGAATCTGTTTATTAAAGAAATGCACAAAATATTGACAGGTTAAATGTTTATAAACATTGTGGTGTATTGAAAGATCAGAATATGATAAAAGCACCCCAGGTGTAACCCACAGATTTCCTGTGATTAGACCTCAACAGCAGTGGTAGAAGGCAGAAGACTGGGCCATCCTCAAGATGATAGGAAAAGTAGATTTTAGTGTAGGAATTTAAACACAGCAAAACTCTCATTCAAAAATGTGAATGACAAAGATGTTCTCACATGATACCAATGCATTTGTCATGCATAATCCTCAATGAAAGGACTAAAGAAATAATTTTTAATAAAGATTACTATTTATATTTGAAGGGGAAGCAGTAGAATACAGTAAGTGGTGGTTAAGAAAGAAGTTGGTGTGTTGATAAATTTAGATAAGTGATTATTTTAAAAGTAATAGATGAAGGTAAAAACATACTATTAAAATAATGATTTTACGGGTATAGAGATTGTGGACAAAAAGTTCTAAGAGCCTTATATTGTTTGGAAAGATATACTGATTATTTTTGAATTCTAAATCACTTAAGTTTACACCAAGAAATTAATGGTGATCTCTGTGTGCTACTTGAGAAGAGAAAAATCAACTTCTAACTTGTGTCTATGACTGTGTGACTGAACCCAAAGTACTGATCAGTGCAGTTTCTCTGGTTCCTGACCTGACTTGGCAGGATAATGAAGAAGAGGCCCATAATGGCTTCCTCCTTACTTGTGCAGTCAGTAGTACCAACTCCTCTGTAATCCTACTCATCCTCTACTTTCTTCTCTCTTCTACCTGTACTGAGGTATAGATGTGGGAACAAAGCAGGATGTGATTAAGGATTGCAGTAAATTTGGTAGGAATGTGCTAATCTTAGAGCCCATCCTCCCAGAGAGCAAATGATAAAAATATTTTTCTTAGATGAGTCTTGGGAAGCTCCAGGCTGCTGCCAATCTTTCATTGAAATATGAATCTAATGGGAGGGGAATCTTATGGCCTTATCTGTCCCTGTCTTCTACTTCTGGGGTAGGAGTTGACATTGTCTCTGTAGTGCAGCTGGAGCTAAAAGGATTCTAGCTTTCTGGAGTGAGAAAACTGTTCAGTGGCATAGAAGCATATTTTTTATTTCTATCACTGAAAGATTTATAGTGTCCATCTGCTACAGAACATGTTAGCATTGGCTCTTTGAAAAGCCTGACCTGGAGTTGGGGTGTGGTTATGGGGTACTTTACAGAGATATTTCTACTGTAACTTGTAACTGCATATCACTGAGAAGGTACATACAGAAATAGGTCCTGTATATGAATGGCTTAGAGAAATCATTCTTTTCTCTTTTTTTTTGGTACTAGGGATTGAACTCGGGGGTACTTGACCACTGAGCCACATACCCAGCCCTATTTTGGGTTTTTTATTTAGAGACAGAGTCTCACTGAGGCGCTTAGCGTCTTGCTATTGCTGTGACTGCCTTTGAACTCGTGATTCTCCTGTCTCAGCCTCCCAAAGTGCTGGGATTACAGGCGTGCGCCACCGTGCCCGGCTCGAATCATTATTTTCAAGTTTTCTCTCTTTTTTGTTTATTTTTTAATTAAAATGGATTCTGTACTTTTTTACTTGTCCCATCAAACATTTCCTTGCCCTTTCTCTACCTCACTCTTGGTTGACTTTAATTTTCCAACTCCACTCGCTCTGTGAGGGCTCTGTTGGCCTTTGCTCTTTTCTCACCAACATTGACAACAGCAGTCCTTCCTCCCTTCTCTGTGACTATATTGCACGTTCTACTTTAGTGCCTCTTTTCCTTTGATTTTCTTTTTCCTTCTCTTTCACAAGTTATAAGGTCCTAAAGAGCAGAGATAATACCTCACATCCCTTACCTTCACTCCAGTACTTCATTTGTTTTCCTGGATAATATTTGGTACATAAAAGTACACTCATTATACAGATAATGATTAGGCTTTACCCTTTTGACTGAAAACCAAGTATGACAAATAAAGGTTTTTTAACATTTTTGAATTTTAAATGATTAAAAAATCTCATTTTGACTTTTGTGTGTAAAACTTGGTATCTAGTATTTCTTTAAATGTCAGCTGTGAAGTTCACATGCCTCTCTGACTTGGCTTTTACAGGAAGGAAGGGAAGATTAATTTTATTCTCACATGTTGCCACTTACTTTTTTGTGTTCTGTTTGTTTGACTTTTATTTTGCTTTGTAATAAAACTCACATTATTTGCTTTTTACCACATATAGAGGCAGTTACTAGTTTGCAAACTAGGCTGATTTGTTTGAAAGAACTATTTTTTACTCCAGTAGTTATAAAAACAAATATATAGGAGACTTTGTATGCCCTGTCATTTCCTAGAAAACAGATGAAAAGCTTTAGTAAGGAGAATAAAAATAGTGAATGCTAGCTGGGTGCAGTGGCACATGCCTCTGCACTTTGGGAGGCTGAGATAGGAGAATTTTGAGTTCAGAGCCAGCTTCAGCAGTGAGGAGGCTCTAAGCAACTCAGTGAGACCCTGTCTTTAAATAAAAACACAAAATAGGGCTGGGGATGTGGCTCAGTGGTCGAGTACCCCTGAGTTCAATTCACCAGTACCAAAAACAAAAAGACCCATAGTGAATGCTACCTTTTCAGAGGAAATAGAATAAATTTTCAAGGGATCTAATACCATCTAGAAATCACTTCCTTTGTTTATTAGTTCTAATTCTATCCCTTACTGTTTGACTTAATCTCAAAAAGAGATGGGAGAGGTTCTTATGAAACTTGGCCTTCCAGTTCCAGAGGGCTGTGATCTAGTGACCACAGACAGAGAAAGGATATAATCCATCAAACTTCAGAAAGCAGAATGCTGGTGTTGGAAAAATAACTTTAAAAAAATATTAAAAGAAACTATATTGATAGCTTCCAGAGTTCTTGTGGCATGTGTGTGTACATATGTGCGTAAAGAAGGTTCATTTTCTGAGCCCTACAAAAATTGGGTATTGGTTGCTTTTTATCAAAAGAATCAAAATTTTGAGGAAATTGAACAGAAAATATAAATTATAATTCTTTTTAACACCTAATAATCTCTCCACATTAGGTTCAAGATGTTGTTCCTATAACGAGTTATGAAAAATTGGTATTGGTTGCTTTTTATCAAAAGAATCAAAGTTTTGAGGAAATTGAGCAGAAAATAGAAATTAGGGGCTGGGGTTATGGCGCAGTGGTAGCGTGCTCGCCTAGCATGCGTGAGGCACTGGGTTCAATCCTCAGCACCACATAAAAATAAAATAAAGATATTCTGTCCACCTACAACTAAAAAAATAAATAAATATTTAAAAAAAAAGAAAATAGAAATTATAATTCTTTTTAACATCTAATAATCTCACCACATTAGGTTCAAGACGTTGTTCCTATAACGAGTTATGACACTGCTGGGTCATTCCTTCTACTAGGATGTAACAATGGATCAATATATTACATAGGTAAGTATACAGACACTTAAAATGCTCCTATTTCAATTATTATTAAGTGAAAACAGGAAAACTTTACTTTTTTAGTTTTAAATAGATGTATTATTTATTGCTATTTAAAATTTTTGTATTTCAGATATGCAGAAGTTCCCTTTGCGAATGAAGGATAATGATCTTCTTGTTACTGAACTCTATCATGATCCTTCAAATGATGCTATTACTGCTCTGAGTGTTTACCTCACACCCAAAACAAGTTAGTACATGGCCATTTATTGTAAATTTGTAAAGTTCTTTTGAGAACATGTTTTTATTCATTAGTTTACTATGCAGCTGGGTAAAACTAACTTGATACTTTCTTATTGTTCTTTTGCATTTATGGTTCTTATTAAAATAACTGATTTTGCTTTGGAATTGGGAGCTTTTATTTATTTATTTTTCAATAGCAGCAGCAGCAGCAAAACAACCTTTGAAGAGTATGAATCTGAATTGGAAGATATGTTTATTTCCTTGGGAATTTTTTTTTTTCCTCTTAATTTTAACCCAGAGCCTTGTACCTACTAAGTGAGCAGTCTACCACTGAGCTCTCCCAGCCCACCTTGGGGATTTTTAAATTTAAGTTATGGAAAAAGACATTTTATTTAGAAGTTCAATGTGTATAACTTCCATTGCCTTTCAGAGGCCATTGCAATAAAAATTAGTAGACTGCTTCTGTACATATGAAAAATTTTTGTATCCTAGAATGAAAGATAAACATCAATGGGGATTTTGAAACATGTAATGAAAGAAATTCTAGAAATAGTAACATGTCAAATAGTAGTATGTTTGAATGTGTTACTTATACAAGATCGTTGTTTGATTGAGTTTATTAAAGGAATATCCTTTATTGTGAAAGAAATTGTCTAGTATAACAGATGAATGGGATTGAAATTGTGGTAGGATTTAAACTGTGTTGCTCTTGAAGAATGGTCAGCAACCTGTGGAATGCTGCCAGCTGTTTTTATTAAGTTTTATGTGTTGTCTACGGTTGCTTTTATGCCACAATGAGAGTTGAGAGGTTGTAGCAGAATCAGTATGGCATGCAAAGTTTAAAATAATTTGCTATTTGTCCCTTTATGGAAACTTTGCCTGCCCCTGCTCTAGAAAGAATAGAATGGGCTGTGGGTTTTTTGTTTTTGTTTTTTTTTTTCTTTCTCAATCTAATTTAGAAGTAGAGATAAAACTAGGAAAGTTTTATAAATCAAAGCACTTTTTTTGTGGTGGCAGGAGTACTTTTAATGCATGAAAATAGAGTCATCTTTCAGGTCAGATGAAGTATTTCCCACATTTTTCAGGTAATGCAGGAAGAATAGCTAATAAGTTCTCTGTCTGTAAAGCTTTTTAACAATATAGGTCACTGAGCTCCATCTCGTCTTTAAATTCATGATGGGGTCTGGCACTTGTTTAAGAAAAAAACAAAAAGCCACAGCTGAACTATACATGATTAGAAGAAGCAGTGTAGTTATGATGTGAGCAATATGAGTGTATTTATTCCATAGTTCAGTGTTTTGAAACTGTTAAGTAGTGTATTTAATACTTGTATTGTGGCAAGTAAAAGTGGTGAGAAGTTGTATGGAATATTATTTCAGTGGCAGTCTTGGCATGGCAGACTTACTAATTCTTTAAACATGTATTGAGTACCTTCTGTGTCTCATACACTCTTTAAGGTAACAGATAAAACAATTATTATGATTCAGTCTCTAAAAATAAGGAATAGAGGCAGATATACATGGAAATAATGCAGGATTAGTGTGTTGTTACCATGATAGAACCTAATATATAATAGAAGTTAGGAGGTGAGCAGTTTTATCTTGGAGCAAGGATTAGGAAAAGATTTGTAAAGGAAATGTTGATTTTTAAGGTGGTAGAGAAGTCTTAAGATTTCTTTGCTGAGTGGATTTTGGACTTAGCTCTGAATCCTGTTCTGCATCTGATATCACAGTGAAGCTTTGCAAGGGCAGCTTTCTTTTTATTTTTGCCTAATATACCACCTTTTGACTTTTGACTTTGTGTAGGTGTCAGTGGTAACTGGATTGAGATTGCCTATGGTACAAGTTCTGGAGCAGTACGAGTGATTGTACAGCACCCAGAGACAGTTGGGTCGGGTCCTCAGCTTTTTCAGACTTTTACAGTTCACCGAAGCCCTGTTACAAAAATCATGCTGTCAGAGAAGCATCTTGTATCAGGTAAAATGATTTTGTTAGTACTGAATAGTTGTTTCCACCTTGTGAAACTGTGCTCTGTGCATTATTTTCTGTGCTTCTACAAACTAAGACTATTAGCAGAGTTTTGTGAGGAAAATATAGTAAAAGAAATTTTAGAAAAGTTTAATAACTGAAAAATGTTATGATTGTTTTTTAAAGATTTCTTTGACTTTGCCTGGTTGTAGTATATACAGATTTGGAGCTATCTTATCTCTTAATTTATTCTCTGTTCTAATATTTCATTCTTATGGCATATTTTATTTTAAAATATTTATAACCCTGTTGAATTTTTTTACTTAGAAATTTAATGTTTGATTTTTAATATAAATTTGGTTGATTAGCTTGTCAACCAGTGTAATGCTAATGTAGATTTAGATGTATATTTTGGTGTTTGATCATCATAAAAATATGAGAATTAATAGATTGTATAAAACATTATTTAGAGAAAATAATATTTTTGTGGGTTTGTACTTCCTTAGAGCCATAAAATTTTAAATGATTTTATATATTCGTAAGTATGGAACCTAATTAGATATATAAAAATTGGATACTGATTTTGTGGTTTAACAAGTATTACATTTTGATCAAAAAGTAAAATTCCATTAAGAAATTCATTGTATACAATAAATTTCTAAAAGACTTTGTAAAATGTGAGTTGGGTATATCAATGGAGTTTGCTTTTTAGAGGAGTCTTCACATTTACCTCTCTTGTACAGCAATTCCTGTCCAACTTAAAATTTTTATGAACATTTTCACATAGCATGTTTGTTTATGTAAGAATGCCTGAATGGTGATACATTTTTCTCTATCTGATTAAACACCAAGTGGAGCCAAAATCTTGTCTGTGGATGAATAAATGAACACATTTTACCAAGTGTCTGATTGCTTAGGGTATGAGCAGGCCTTCTTGAAACAATCTCTACTTTGGTCTTTCATAAAGCCGTACTCACCTGACACTCACCTGCACCACTGAGGTTCCTTTCTCATTCTATGGCTGGTTCCTCTTTTCATCAATTGCTAAATGTCGGGTTTCCCTGGAGGATTTTTGTTTTCTTTATTTTCCTTGGTGATCTGAGTAGTAATTATTGTCTATATGATAGTTACCCCAGACTTCTTTGATCTGTGATCATCTAGGGAGTTGGAAATTTATATACCCAGTGTCTGTATCTCTGGATTACATTTAATAGGCATCTCAAGTTGAAACTAGACAAAACAGAACATTTTAATGGTTGATGATTCAAAAAACCATCCAACTACACAATATCACCATCTACTCATTTATTTAAAAAATCTAGGAAGCACTCTTGATTTTTCTTTCATACTTTCCACCATGCACATGCAATCCACCAATAAATTGTATTGGTTTTACTGTATCATGTATCACAAATCTGATTGTTTTTTGTTGCTGCTAGTCTAGTGATTCACATCGTCATCATTTCTCCTTAGGTTACTGAAGTAGCTTCTCAACTTTTCTATTTTATCTTGCCTCCCTGTGGTACATATTCCACACAGCAGGCAGAAATATCTCTTAGAAATATAATCCAGATCTGATTCTCAATGGCTTCCTATTGTATTTAAAAATAAATTTGAATTTCTACCATGGCTCATGTGGTTTTTCCTATTCTAGATCCTATTTACCTTTCAGATTGCTTCCTAATTCCCTACTCATGTTTCTCGTGCTTGAGACATTCTAACTATTGGCTTTTTTGTTTCCTAAAGATGCTTAAGAACTTTTGCTGTTCATTTTAATTGAAAGGTTTTGCTTCAGGATAATAATTTGGCTACTTTCTTGTTATTCAGGTCTCACTTCAAATACCCCCTCAGTGAGGCCTTGTTGGCCACCAGTACAAATTAGCTAAATCTCTATCCAACAGTAACTTTCTCTGATAGTATCAGTTCTTTATAGACTTATCCTGATCATTTATTTGTTCATTTAATGCCTATTTCCCTCTTCTAGAGAGGGAGTTCCTACAACTGGAGGAACTTTGTTCTCCATCCTTGTCTCAGCACAGTCCTCAGCACATAAACAGATACATAAGACTATTTAATCCTGTGAGAATATAGACTGTTTTGCTAGTAGTTGTGATATTTAAATGACAGTGCTTAGAGATAGTAGTTGCTGTTATTTTGGTGGTTGTAATGTTATTGTAAGATGTGATGCCAAAGAACTAACTAATAAAATTTTTATTTTAACATGAAACATTTCGTGTAGGTTTGGAATTTAAATAAACTAGTCAAGAAAAATATTTAGTTTAATAAAAAATCTTGAGTTCTTCATGTATTCATATTTATGTTTTTCTGCCACCTGGTGGATAGCAGCGTAAATGTAATCACTTTCTGACATAAAAATTTTTACATAATTAATATTAACACAATTGTCCTTATTATTCAATTGAGTCACCCAAGGTATTTATTTATTTATTTATAATTTTTTTTTTTGGTGCCGGGGATTGAACTCAAGGGTATTCAACTACTGAGCTACATCCCCAGCCCAATTTTGTGTTTTAAGTAGAGACAGGGTCTCACTGAATTGCTTAGTGCCTCGTGGTTGCTGAGGCTGGCTTTGAACTCAAGATTCTCCTGTCTCAGCTTCCCAAAGTGCTGTAATTACAGGCGTGCACTGCTGCGCCTAGCTAAAGTTACTTATTTTTCTGAATCTCAGTAAACTTAATAGTGAAAATCGGGAAATTTTTTCCCATGTAGCTGATTAAGCAGTTCAAAATTAAATGTTTCTTTTTTTTTTTTTTAATCAGAAAATTGTCATTCTGAGAAATGAGAATTTTGTTACATCAGAATAAAAAATAATCTGAAGTTACTTGCTGCTGTTTGCCAAAACTATATCGTAAAGTGTGGTTTAAAATATGTAACTGATATTTCATAAGAAATGTCATATTATAAGGAAATGGTGTATGTGCTTAGAAGAAGTTTGAGATACTTTATTAGTGTTTACTGATGAGTATGTAGCTCTTTGGTAATACTAACAAATTTTCCAAAATCATCATAGATGGAAAATTAGTGTATTTTTTTACAAAGGCATGCCAAAAATCTGTGCAATAGTGATTTTTTTTGATGTATGTTTTTAATAGAGTACCTATTTAGACAAAAAAAAATGGAGATACATTAGGAGGAATCTCATTACATATCCATTGAATAGTATTTCAATTCAAAAAAACTAAGTGGAACAGGTTTCTTAAAGCAGACTCTTAGAAATAATGTTCAGCTCTAGTACAGAATCTTAATGTTCTTTTGTATAACTATGAGTAGGCAATAAATAGCTCCTGTTCCTATAAGATATTTGACAAATGTCATTTGTAATAATAATTTTTGTATAACTCTTGATCTAGACTATTTAACATTTGAGTAATATTAGCAGAAACAGTTTCTAAGTTAAAAAAAATAAATAAAATAAGCAACTATTAACTATGTAGTTTGGCCAAAAGATAGGATAATCATTATGTTGTCTCTTACACATACATTTTTTAACCTTTTCTATATTTAAACCTTACTATTTTTATAAGAATCCATATATTTAGTGATGTACTTTATATTTATAGCAAGATAAAATATATTCAGCTATCCCCCTTCTTTAGCTAGGTACAACTTGAGTATAATTTTAAATAAACATGTCATTTGCAACTTAAAATATCCTATGAACTGTTTAATGTAGATCATAGTGAAAAGTTTAAATGTGTTTAAAAAAGTGATTTTGGTACTGCCCTTATAATCTGTATTTAGTAAACTTTTTGTGTTCTCTTTCTGTTCTAGTCTGCGCAGATAATAATCATGTCCGTACATGGACAGTAACACGATTCAGAGGAATGATCTCTACTCAGCCAGGTTCCACTCCTTTAGCGTCATTCAAGATATTGTCTCTGGAAGAGACAGAAAGTCATGGTAGCTATTCCTCTGGAAATGACATAGGTAAGTTAAATTATTTGAGAGAATTTTTAAATATTATGTGGATAGTTCCACATATTTTTAGATAATAGAAATTTAAAAATGAGTTTTAAATGTGAATTTTTTATTTCAATTTTGAAACTCACAAAACAATTTTAGTGCATTTTTCTCATTAGATTCTGTGAATTCAATTATATTATTGAAGTATTTTTCGTTGTTTAAAAAGTTGTAAGTTGGGCTAGGGTTGTAGTTCAGTAGTGAACCGCTTGCTTGGCGCATGTGAAACACTGGATTTGATCCTCAGCATCACATTAAAAAAATAAGTAAAGTTATTATGTCCATCTACAACTAAAATTTAAAAAGTTCTACGAGCTAGAAGAGCAAATTTGTCATCTCATTAGTGTTTCCTCATTTACTGTCATCTGCAAATTCTAGCAACTTTTGTTTATAAAAACATATTTGAAACTTAATATTTTTATTTTAGGTTCCATTCCTAGTATATAAAAAAAAAATTTTAATATTTTTATTTGAATCTGAAAATAAAATTTGAAGCTAGAAAAAGGCTGATATTTTTAAATAATCAAAGTTACTTTGATGGCATGATAATATTCATTAGGAAACAATGTATTATGTCTTCATGGATGCTCTGATTTCAGTAAAAGGCATGTAAAGTTAATTTGTCCCTATACCATACATACATGTTTTCATGAGAACTCACATACACACACAAATACATATACAGAGTCATCATGGAGGCAGATTATTTCCCCCAAGAGCTCATTTGAAAGAATCTACTAAATGTGTAGTTGCATCTTATTCCTACAATAGTTCTCTAGAACCTGTTGGTTACCTAATACCTTTTCAGTCATTTTGTATGAGCAAAAATTAGGATACTGAAGGATGATAGGAAGGAGTACATTAGAATTGGTTCTCTATGAATTTTACATACACTGGAAATTTACGTCTATCTAGAATGTGCTCCCATAGTAAAGATTTCAAAATACTTTAAAACAATTGCATTACCTCAGTCTTAGTATAGTTAGTAAAAGCAGTGTTCATTGCTATCAGTTTTAACAATTGCTGTGGGATCACAGTTCCCTATGGAACTGAAAGTTTGTATTTTTATTTATTCAACAAATAGTTACTTAGTAGTTTTGCTCCAGACACTAGGAATCTTAAAAAATACAGCGTAAGGAAGATCAACTTACGGTACTTGCAGTGGGAATAAAAAGAAAACAATTGCATTTTGTAGACTATGCTTAAGGGCATAGAGAGTTAAAAAGCACTCAGTGGAGACAAGCACCAGTATCTAGGCCTAGGTATTATACTCTTACATTTAATCTTTTTGACAATTATACGAAGTATGTATTATCCCCACTTAACATTGATGGAAACTAACATTCAGAAAGAGAATACTTTAGCAAGGCCTTAGTGTTTGAACTGACAAATGCAGCATGAGTAGGTTTTTGTTGAATTTGGGAGGTTCTAGAGTTGGGATATTCCTGCTAGAACAAAATTAGCATGTTAAAAGAACAGAGGCCAGAGAGCCTGGCAAGTTTGGAAAATGTCAAAAAGAGCATTAAGTGTTGGATTATAGGGTATAGGCATAGGATGGGTTGATAGACAAGAGCCACATAATGGAAAGCCTTTCTCTACAATAAATTGAGGGATTTAGATTTTGTCTTGGAAGTAATGGGGAGTTTTTGAAGAATTTTGACAATGATATCTGATTAGTGTTATAGTTCATTTTTCATGTACATGTCCAAGAAGGCTTAGAAAACAGTGAAACAAGGAAACCAGGAAGGAAGAATTCATTAGTTATCAGAAAAAAGAGAACTCATTCAATAAGAACTAAAGGGCATGGTGGTGATTGATCATAATGTGGTAAGTTCAAGAGAGGATGGAGTCTAGGCTGACTTAGGAGTCTTACTTGGGAAATGAAGTAACTGAAATAAAGAAATACGTTAACCAAAACAAAGAAATACAGAAGAGGGGCTGATTTTGATGAAGAAGGTGAATTCAGATGTATATATTTTGAGCAGTGGTGTCTGTGGATATTCCATAGTGTGAAGGGATGAGGGTTAGACTGGTGAAAGACCTTAACCTTAATTATGTTTATGAGTCTTCAGCATTTAGGAAGTCATGAAGCTGGGCTCAGTGGCACCAGCCTATATTCCCAGAGGCTTGGGAGGCTGAAGCAGGAGAATTGAGAATTCAATGCAGCCTCAGCAATTTAGCAAGGCACTTAGCAACTCAGCAAAACCCTGTCTCTAAATAAAACATTTTAGAAAAAAAGGGCTGGGGTTGTGGCTCAGTGGTTAAGCACTCCTGGGTTCAATCCCCAGTACCGAAAAAGAAAAGAAATAGTAGTAAAAGCCCTGTTAGGGGTTGTTCAGGGAGAGCATATGTAATGTGAATAAAAAAGAAGAAACAGTCCTGTGAATTAACTTTAAAGCCCACTAAAACAAAGAGGGCAGAGAGATTTTTCTTTCCTCTTTATACTTAAAAATAAATAAATAACCTAAAGGATAGATATAACAGTAGAATACAGTTGAGAATGCTGTTGAAATGTACATTGCAATGGATAGTGGAGTAGTAGATATTGGAGGTGGACCATGAAAGAAAAAGGCAAAAAGGCAAGGAAAGGAGTTCAGAGCTCACTTTGATTCCTCCTCTCATCTCCCCACCAAGATCTGAGAATATTGTGTTCCAAGGAAAGGTGCCAATTTGGGAGAGTTTGGAGATTCTATAAATTGGCAAGGTCATCAGATGATTAAGGTATGAAGACTTAGGTTATGGGAGCATTTCATATGAAATATAAAATTTAAGGGGAGTGAAGATACAGTTCCATAATCTTCTCAGTCCTATGTATTTTATTCATCACCACTATTTTGACTTTGTTTATAGGTTATTGAATGAAGACTGTCATTCCCAGTAGAATTAGACATCAGAAGGTTCTCCAGTAATTAAGCAACTGCATAATGTAGTGAAGAGCCAGACTGGAACCAGATAGCTTGGGCTCCTGGGAGTTCCAGCTCTGTTTTAGTCAGCTTTTTTTGCTGCTGTGACTAAAAGTATCTGACCAGAACAGCTGTACAGGAGAAAAAGTTTATTTAAGGGCTCACAGTTTCAGAGGTCTTAGAGAAGGCCAGCTCCATTGCTTGGGGCTTGAGGTGAGGCAGAACATCATGACAGGAGAGTGTGGCAGAGAAAAGCAGCTCACATCAACGGTTATCAGGAAGCAGAGACTCCACTTGCCAGATATAAATATATACCCAAAGCCACACCCTACCACTTTAGTTACCACTCAGTTGATTCCTATCAGGGGATTAAATCACTGTGTGGGTTAAAACTCTTACAACACAGTCATTTTTCCTCTGAACCATCTTTCATTGCCTCACATGTGAGCTTTTGGGGGACATCTCACATCCAAACCATAACAAGCTCTATCCCAGAGAACCTGTGAGACTTCTGGTAGCTAGTCTCTTGGTGCTTTAGTTTTCTCGTCTGTGAAATGGTGATAACAATATGATCTCCTTTACATTAGTTGTCATGATTATTAGGATGAATTAGTACTTGATGAATAAAGCACTTAATATGACACATAGTAAGCAAAGTAAAGTACTACTCATAAAGATGTTTCATTTGTTAAATAGGCGTGATTCATGAAATAACTTGGGATATATTGTCTTTAAAATTTTTGTTTATCATATACTTTATATGAAAATAAATTGGTATTTTAGCTAATGAGTATAATAGGAAGAGATTTATTAAAAATCTTTTAAATTTTGTATATTAACAGTTTTTCTTTATGTAGTTTAGAATCTTTCTAAAATATGAGGCTATTTACCTGTCTTGACCAGTATAATAAAGTGAAAATAATTGAATCTTTTTTAGATTGTGTGTCCCTAATCCAAAAATCTGAATCCCAAATGATCCAGTATCCAAAACTTTTTGAGCCCTAACATGAAAAGTAGAAAATCCTACATCATGAAACTTTATTTCATGACAGAATTATTAAAAATATTATCTAGCATTCTCTTCACTCAGTGTATAAGGTGTATGTGGAGCATAAATTTTATGTTTAGGCTTGGGTTCCATCCCTAAAATAGCTCATTGTATATATGCAAATTTCCAAAGTCTGAAAAAATCCAAAATTTGGAGCACTTCTAGTCCCAAGCATTTTGGATAAGGGATACTCAATTTGCAATAGATTTCATATTGCACTTCGCTGCTGATGACTGTCTGTTTTAGCTTACAGTTACTCTATATGAAGTTGTTTCCTTTTAAAAAAGAAAAAGATCCAAGGTTAATGGAGACTTCTAATTCTGTTTAATGAAGTCAAACAATTATATTTTAAGATACTGTATGTTGACTTTTCAGAAAAATAAAATGAATACATGAAGTGACTTAATTTGTACATTCTCTCCCCCTTTTTGGGAGAAGGGATGATGTTGCTTTAGTGCTAGGGATCAAAGCCAGGTATGCGGAGGGTGTGTTCATTCTGCCACTGATCATTACCTCCATATCCCCTTTTTAGTTACAAGAATCTAAGCACATCCCTAAAGATAGTAAATATTTTAACAGCTCTCCTTCTAGTACTGTTAATGTGGTGCTTTAATCAGACTGTTGCCTTCAGCTTTTATAGCCTTAGTGCATAAAATATGATTTTGAATTATTGTGTATTTCTTTTAAAAATGTTAATGCAAGTTGAAGTGCTTGTATCATTGTATTTTGTGTCTGATTTTGACTTGAAATTCAATGCTATACTAATAGGTGTGAGAAATTATTTTTGGCAGAGAGGTATTAATATTAATGTTACTATTGTAAAATTAAACAAATTAAATTTTAATTAACTTCTTTTGACATTTTCTGTTGTCTGACCAAGGGCCTTTTGGAGAGCGAGATGATCAACAGGTGTTTATCCAGAAAGTTGTTCCCATCACTAACAAATTATTTGTAAGACTCTCATCTACTGGGAAAAGGTAACACTTTAAAGATGCAGAAATTCTATCTTATACAATGCATGACATAATTTGTTATATCGATGAAACAGTGCAACTAGAAAAATTGAGAACATCTATTCATTATCTTGTTATTATAAATTAGCATTAAAACAATTTCCTTAGTACTTATTCTCTAAGATTTATCTAAGATTTTTACAGATGCTCTGGACACGTAGGAAGAACTAGTTCCTTTTTTTAAAAAAAGGAACATGATGAACTTCTTTCATGTCCAAACATAACTAGTTTTTTTAAAAAAATTCAGTTCCTTGCTTAAGAAAACAAAACACTCTAGAATGTAAATATTTCCCATCCCATCACATACAAATTATATTATCTTATAAAATATATTACAGATTTTCTGATAGTGTTCCCTTGTAGAATAAAAATGAAGCAGTTAAACTTTGATGAATAGTAACTATAATTTGCATAATCTTGGCACAGCTTACCATTTAGCACCCATGTTTCATTTCATATTTTATAACATTTTCCCCCTTCTGTCTGCTTGACTATAGAAAGAAATTGTCTCCGTGAGAACAAGAATGCTATCTTTATGTATTTACCTACTTACTTGCACAATGAGAATGCTACAGGCAGTATTATTCTGATTTCATCTTCAGAAATGATTTCTATTCAAATATTAAGTGGAGAACAATGAATTTGATGGCAGACAGATGAACAAAATTCTAATTCTGTCACTCCTTTCATTGGCTATGTAATTCAGCCTAAGTTACTTTGTTTTTCTTAGCCTTGGTTTCTTTACAAAATAAGGTTCAACTATTTTGATGGTATAACACGACAAGGTAAAATGAGTCAAAAACTATGAAATATTGCATAGTCCCTGACTATAATAATTGTTCAATAGAAGTTAGTTTTATCTTCCTTTTGCATTGACTGAAATTTCATTTCCTTTAAAATTATTATTTTTAGCCTCAATCTGGTATTTCTTCTCTTTAAAAAAGTTTTTTACATGTGAAACATGTAAAACAAATGAAAAAGTAAACTTCCTCTTCAGAGCACGTTATTGGTTTTCATTTTAATGTTATGCTATTAATGTTTTTAAAATTTCTTGGTTGCCTTTCTTAAGTGTGTTATAAATCACTGTGATTTAGTGTTCAGTGCATATTTAGTGAAGAAGCTGCCAAATGTTTATTAAAACTGTTACACTCTAATAATGTCTATATCATCTATATTAATTTTCACATCATGCTCTTCTGTTATTTCTGCCAGTATGTAATTAACTACAATTTTGCATGATAAAACAAATTTTATTATTTTTAAGTGTGTCATTCCAGAGGAAATCCTACAATTATAAAAATAAGCAGAAGTTATTTTGTAGAATCAAATAGAAGACTAATTTAAACCAAAGCTAATTTAACCAAAGCATGAAGCTAATTTAAACCAAAGCATGCTATTTTAAGACATTCAGACTATAAATAGGGAAAAGTGAAATGAAAGGATTTTATTGAAGGGGGTTTGAAAAAGAATACTGGTAGAAATATTTGAAGAAGTAATCCTAAGGAATCTATCCCATGGGAAAAAAGAAGCAAAATCATTTGTGTTTTCATGTACATATAAATGTTGATACGTTTATTTTAAACATAAGACAAAAATCTAGCTTTTTAAAAATAATTTAAATCAATTTACAAATATTATTCAAAAATAAATGTTATTCACTATGTTAGAAAAGTTATCTTGATAAATAGAAAAAACATTTGGCAATTAACACAATCATTTATGATTTCTAAAAATTCTAATAACTAAAACAAAAAAGAGAAATGCCTTAATCTAATAATGTCTAGGAAGTAAGTGTTGCAAACCTCAGATCAGACTCGGTGAAAAAAAGCAGATCCCTTGAGATCGGGAGTGAGACTAGCTTAACCTGTTTCACACTGTATACGGGCATAGAAGAATTTGCATTTTCCTCCTGTTTGTCTTACCTACTAAGAAATTGATCTAAGCTTCATATTCTGTCCCTACAGTGTCTCTCATATATATTTGGACGGTATTTACTCTTCCTCCTTAATTTTTTGACCTTACATTTGCTTGGTACTAATTGTTCCTTTTTTTCTTTCATTCTTTTTTTTTTTTTAATAAGTGCTTCCAATACTATTATGAAGTAGACTGAGATAAATGATTCACTGAAGTATAATTCTTCTAACCCTTATGGCTTTGGGAAAAGTCATTTGCTCACTTTAGCCTTTGGTTTCCTCATTTGTCAGGGTGGATGATAATTGTTCCATTTCAGGTTCTTTTATCCTTTTTGAAAATCAGTAAATGGCTATAAAATTGCTTTGATAGAGCAAAGATTGGCCTAACAGAGAATAGAATGTTGGCCATCTCTATAGAGAGATGTATTTTTCCTGATTTCAGGTTTTTAAAATTTGCACATAAATTTTAATGACTTTTCCAAAATCTTTTTTATCATGATCTCTTTCCTTTTTTTTCACAGCTTCCTTTTAAAGAATTGTTCATTCTCATCAAGGCTTTTTCTCTTTTTTTGACTTAAGATATTGCCTTATTTCAGTTAGCTTATATATTGTTTTCTCTAGCGTCAAAGAAACAAGACTTGAATTTCCTTCCTGTTGACTTGCATTGACCCCTTTAAATCTGTTTTAGATGTACTCAACTGTATCTTTACAAATAAGAACAGAACATCTTAATTATTAAGATGTTATTTCTTCTTCTGGTTTACAACTATACAATGTCTTTTGCAGAATATGTGAGATCCAGGCTGTTGACTGTACTACAATATCCTCATTTACAGTGAGAGAATGTGAGGGATCCAGTAGGATGGGCTCAAGGCCAAGGCGCTACTTGTTCACAGGCCATACAAATGGCAGCATTCAAATGTGGGATCTGACCACTGCTATGGATATGGTTAATAAAAGTGAAGATAAGGGTAGGTTCCCACATGGAAAGAAGTTTTCACAGGGCAAGGGTTTAATGTCAATGATTATAATGAGTATTTGTTTTCCTAAGATGTAGGTGGTCCAACTGAAGAAGAACTACTCAAATTACTAGATCAGTGTGATCTCAGCACATCTCGATGTGCTACACCTAACATTAGTCCAGCAACTTCCGTGGTTCAGCATAGCCGCCTTCGAGAATCAAATTCTAGGTAGGTTAAATAACTGGGTATTAAAAGTTGAATTGATTGCTTTTGGGAAAATTAACTGACATATTCACATTTAATATGGCTTTTAAATCACTCTAAAAGCCACATTTTTAAAGTAATGCAGACTTCATTAATATTCTTTTTTTCTATTTTAGCGAATTTCTTATCTATATGCATTGTGCATATCTGGTTCTTTCATAGGAAACCAGTTTTTTGTCTTTCTCCTTTTTCCTTTTGGTTTTGGGGTTTTGTTTGTTTGTTTTATGGCTAGGGACTGAACCCAGGGCTTCATGCTTAGTACTAAGCATGCATTCTACCATTGAGCTCTAACCCTAGCCACCATATTTTGCCTTTTAATGTACTTTGTGAATTACTGCCAGTTTGAGTACTCATTATGTGATTAAGATTTCACTCAAAGAAAATATGAAAATCTTATGTCACCTTGCTTTAGTATATAGAGTTTTTATTCCTGTTGTTTCAGGGACAGTATTAATCAAAATTGATTATATTATTTTATATTTTAGACAGTATGTATTTCGATATGATGATATTGTATGCCCTGTTTTTTCTTCCCATATTGGGAGAATGTTTTAAAATCTGAAGAACCAAGGGCCAAGTACTGAATTATGTTGATTGCTTGGTGATTTTGAAGTTTTTTTTTTTTCTCCAGCTGTTCAAAAGTCTAGCTTAACTGTATATGTATGGTATTATTTGTGTTGTTAATTTTACATATATATATATATGAATACTTGATAAAAAATTTTTAATGTGGCACCAGGGATTGAACCCAGGGGTGCTCTACCACTGGGCTACATCCTCAGCCCTTTTTTATTTTATTTGGAGACAGGATCTAAGTTGCCCAGGCTAGCCTTGAACTTGTGATCCTCCTGCCTCAGCCGCCTCAGTCCCTGGGATTACAGGCGTGCACCACCACGCCCAATTGATAAATACAGATTTTCAGGGAGAAATGTGGATACAATATACTGTATATATGTTTTTACTGATAGTTTAATTAATGAGATATGCTCCTGAGAAATTGCAGAGTGAAATCTGAACTGTAATTTTTAAAAACTTTCAGCCTTCAGCTTCAGCACCATGAAACCATTCATGAAGCAGCTACTTACGGTTCCATGAGACCTTACAGAGAGAGTCCTTTGTTAGCAAGGGCAAGAAGGACTGAGAGCTTTCATAGTTACAGAGACTTCCAGACTATTAATTTGAACAAAACTGTAGAAAGAGCTGTTCCTGAAAATGGTAACTTGGGTCCAATACAAGCTGAAGTGAAGGGTGCAACAGGAGAATGTAATGTATCTGAGAGAAAGTCTCCTGGAGCAGAAATCAAAAGTTTGAAAGAATTGGATAGTGGATTGGAAGTGCATAAAACAGCTGAAGTTTTTTCTGAATCCAAGAAGAGGTCATCAGAAGATGAAAATGAAAATAAAGTGGAGTTAAAGAAGAAAGGATTTGAAGCGGGGGGATTCCTTGGAAGAAAAAAAGTTCCCTATCTGGCATCATCACCAAGTACTTCTGATGGAGGAACTGACTCACCTGGTACTGCATCCCCTTCTCCTACAAAGACCACTCCGTCTCCTCGGCATAAAAAAAGTGATTCTTCAGGTCAAGAGTATAGCTTGTGAAAACTCAAAATGAATGGCAGTTTTGTTAAATTAAGTTGAAAATTAAATTTTCCTGGATTTCAGTACATTAGTTTTTACACTGAGACTTTACAAGATAAAATTGTATATCATTTATTATCTTTTTAACAGAATTACCTGGAATAAGGGGATAAAATAATCATATCTTGACATTTTGGAAGTTTTTTTAGTTTTCCAAACATTTAACAAATTATTTGTAAAGCAGTATCCATTTTAATGTTTAGCTACTCTGTTGGTTTTGTTATCATAGTACCACATCTTAACAGGATGGTGTCCATATGGATGAATCTCCCCTGGACCATGGGAGCCAATAGACTGCATTCCTAATCTTGATTGTGCCTGAGACTTGTCTTGCAATGTTATCTTAAGTGAGTAACAATTCTTTTTGAAAGTTGGTCTCCCAACCCTAATTGTGATTTCAGTGTGTTTACCAGATATATAATGATTTCAGTGTGTTTACCAGATATATAATGAGGTGCTACAATTGTGAAAAAATATCATGTAATTAAAAAACACTATTAATGTTGAACACCAGATTCCACTGTGTAGTAAAACTTTCAGGATTTTCTTTTTCTTTTTTAATTGTGGGTCATTTTCTCATTGTTGGGAGTTCTTAAGTCTTAGCATGCATCACCAATATTCAATGTAAAAAGTCCATGTGAACTTTCTTTCAAGTTTGAGCAGTTGTCTATTTTGGAAAAGATGAAATAAAAATGATAATCAGAGGCAAAGCTTTGATTGCCCAGAAGGGAAAACTCAGTTGCTAATCTGCCTTGTTTTAAGAGCTACCTTTCTTTTTTTTTTTTTTCTTTCTTTTTTTTTAGTATTAATAATCAAAATAAATGTAGGCCATTTTGTTAAATTTATGAGATTGTAGATTTGGGTTTTGGCTGTTGTAAAAATGTTATTTTGGATATACTTTCAATTGTTAGACAAAAACATTTTATAATTTTTTTTCATTTAATTGAAATGATTTTCAAGTTTCTACAAATAGGGTAAGTGCAGATTAAACCATTGAGCGTTAATGGTAAATAATGTATATATTCCCATTCGAAGAAATATAATGAGTAAAGTTCAAATAAATTCTTTGAAGTTTACTATATTACCAGTGGTTTCACAAAAATTGTCTTGTACTCTTGTATTTATTTATCAGTTGAATCAAATAAAAAAATTTAGACACAATATTTCTGTTGTTCAAGATGTTATTCTGTTTGAAGTAGACTTACATAACTTTTTTTTTTTTTTGCTTCCTTTAAAAATAAAATGGAGGGGCTAGGGTTATGGCTCAGTGGTTGAGCGCTTGCCTCGCATACGTGAGGCACTGGGTTCGATCCTCAGCACCACATAAAATAAATAAAGATATTGTGTTCATCTACAACTAAAACAAAATATTAAAAAAAATTAAAATAAAATGGAGAGGGAGAATATATACAAAATCTAAGTTATATTATCAATAAGGAAAAAATGGTAGGCAAAGCATAATTTCCAAGTCACTAAGGATTCATCTTCTGCGCTTTTCATTATAATCACAGTTGTATGGAAGTCAGATGGGCAAGTAAGGAAATTAAGGCAGAAAAATTGGAATATTTAGCACTAAACAAAAATTTAAAAACTAAAAAGGTAACGAGGGCTATTATATAGCAAAATCCTATTAAAAGGTAGCTGCCTATACCATGGATTGCATTTTATTATAGTTCTACTTTATTTTTTTCATATACTTACAGGAGATTAAATCTTTGGGTTAGAAAGCAGAGATTTGAGTCTACTCTGGCACCTTGTAACCTTAAGCAAAATATTCCCACTTGCCTGAAGTTTTCATTATACCAGTATCATTAAGGTTGTTGTAACTAGAAGAAAAATTGAAATGCATCTATGTACTTTGTATGATTGATGAAAAATGTTAACAGAATTAGAATTCTCATGATTAAGGTTTTTTTGTTGTTGTTGATTGTTTGTTTTTTTTGGTACCAGGGATTGAACTCAGGGGCACTCGACCCCTGAGCCACATCCCCAGCCTTATTTTGTGTTTTATGTAGAGACAGGGTCTCACTGAGTTGCTTAGCGCCTTGCCATTGCTGAGGCTGGCTTTGAACTCGAGATTCTCCTGTCTTAGCCTCCCTAAGTGCTGGGTTTACAGGCTTGAGCCACCACGCCCGACTTCTCATGATTAAGTTTTTCAATTAATTTTGTACTTATTTTCAAGTAGTATATTATACCAATTGATAAGTATTCTCATTTCACAGGTGAGGTCACTGAGACCCACAAAAGATAAATAACTTAGCTGTTGAGCCAACATTTGAATCCATATCTTCCTTTTTGAAAAGCCAATCGTTTTGTTCCTGTTTTTCTCATCCAGGCTTTTTTATCATAATTATCTGAGGTTAGACACATAAGGTTGTCCAGGCCTTACTCCAGTCTTTTGAATGTGAATATCTGGTGGTTGGGATTCATATCTTGAAAAAAGTACCATAGTTGATTCTAATATACATTGGTTGAGACCGTGTCTATAGCATCCTATTTTCTTAAATGGAAGATAGGATTTATTATTTTCATAATAAATTTCACCTTTATCATCATTTCTTATGTATAATTTTCACCTTTATCATCATTTCTTATGTGTAACTCAGAATTATTAGAGTGCTTTTTCATAAGTATATTAAATCAAACTTGGTTCACATTTAAATATTTATTAAGCAAACCACATTGAGATTAATGTACATGATATTTGTGCTTTGGAAACCAACTACTATTCATATAACATAATTGAGTGCCTTATTACTGAATTGTTTCACCTGGGCTATTTACTTTTACAGATTTTTCCAGTTGAATTGTTTTTATATGGATGCCAACATGAGTTTTACATCAGTATAAGGTACTATAACAGATTCGTGTTTAGGTTCTCCATTGAATGGAAATTACAATAGATTAAATATAAACAATTCTTACTTAGTAGAGCTTACAAAAACATAACTATGAACTCATATTAAACAGTATTAGGAATAACAAAACATGGTAGTTCTTAAATTAAGCTGAGAATGTGGCCTGTACAAGTGATAAGACATGAATCCGATTTAGAGGAGCAATTCATGGAGAACTGCTTTTTGTAAGAGGAAAGGGGAAGGCCAGGGAACATCAGGCACCGCTTACTACTCTTCGTGATTTCTTCCAGGTTACTTCATTGGTTCTGAGCATTAGGAAGTTTTAAAAAGTACAGATACCTTATCCTTATCCCAGACCAATTCAGTCACAATCACTGGGGATTCAGGTCTGCATAGTTTTGTATAACAGAGGCTTGACATGCAATATCAATTAATTGTAAAATATCTGAAATGAGTATTGCAGAGGGTAGTATTCTGGGTAGAAGCTGTACAACCTCTGTTCATCCTGACCTAAGGGGTCAAAATATAAATAATTCAGCTAACTGAATTTGTGTAATAAGAAAGTGTAATTAGATAATTAAGTGGAGAATGATTTAAGATAAAATCTCCTACAGTTCTGTTTTGTGTTCTTTCAAAGTTTAGAACTATGCTTTTAAAAATACAAAGTGATGAATGTATCTATTTAATTTTTCAAAAACAAGGATGAGCTCTTTCAAATCCACTTGTGACTTGGAAATCATATTTGAAGAGGTGTAGACCACAGATGAGAACACAAATTTGTGACTGGAAAAGGCCACTTCTTCCCTCTATACCCCAGGTAACTCTTATGGGGCCAGCATTCAGCATTGGTGAAGGCTTATTTGTGTCAGCTTTAAACAACTGATTGATGTAGAATCAGCACATGGAAATAAAAATCCATAAACTAGCCAAACCTATGATTCCATTTCAGAAAGTATAAAACTTTTGGCGAGGAAAAAAAAAATAGAATTCTGCCAAATATGCACAATCATTTCAGATTTGTGTATAGAAGATGGAACAAAGGGCAGAACTTGTGTTTAATACTGATGTGTGCTTTTGACACAGTTGGCAAGCTTTGCCCAGGAGTTTGTCAGTCTCGGGAGCTGCTTTCCCACAATTTTGGATAAAGTCTCAGTACACAAAAAGCAAAAGTCTACAGTCTGTTGGACCAGAGGGATAATTCATGGTTTTTAGGCAGAATGATTGAGGTTACCCCTTCATAAGTTTCTGCCAGCTCAACTTTGCAAAAATCAACCTGCATCTGGACATAGATTCACAAAATATTGTCAGACTGTTGGGTAACAGATTCAAAATAATTTCCTGGAAGCATCAAAACCAAGATAAAGAGGTTTTCTTATGTTGTTTTCCAGGCAGAACAAATTTAAATATCTTTAATATTATGTTGATTACCTAATTTATTTTTCCTTGCCTAAGGACTTTACCAATGACTGTAATCCAAATTGAGCAGGTGACAAAAAATTTTAACCATAGAAATTAGTACTATTGCATATTATCTATTCTTACTGACTCTAGACTGAAATAATGAGTTCTCTGGAAGAAAAGTATATAGTTCAGAGTATGTGAGTGGTATACATTTATACATACATAAAGTTTTGTAATCACATGTAAATATGTTTAACAATTTCAAAATTGAAAGTAGCACATATAAAATTTTCCTTTTAAAATTCCATATAGGCCAACTGAATATCGTAGGTAGAACAGTAGTTACTATTTAAAATGAGCTAAGTTGAGGTTTGTCAGTATTCCGTGGTATTCAGTGAATTGACAGAATTCCATGAACAGTACTTAGGAGTTTCAAAACTATGTAAAATATGTTAAATAAAAACAGTAGTTCAAGTGGAGGTGATCCTATTGGAACACCTTTTTACCTTGAAATATATAAGTTGTTTACTTTGATTGTCCAGATGCATAAATTTCAGAGCAGACATTTGTGAGTAAGTTATATGCTACTCTGTTAAAAGTAGTGAATATTTAACCCTAAATAGTAAAATTAAATAGAACTGTTAGCTAAGTGAGTATTGACAGTACAAAGTATTTTTCAGATTCAGCATGGCCTGAAATTGGGATATCATTTCCCAGCTATGGTCACTAGCACAGCTGTTTCTTACAGGATTATATCAACCCTAATGAAAGTAGCTGATTGAAGGAAGAGCCCCAACATCCTCTCAACAAAATCTTATACTTTTTAAACCAGCAACTTCCATAACTCACTTGTAACAGCTCTGGGCCAAATGAAAATTGCCACCAATTATTCATTTGGCCAATGCACCATGGCCTGAGCTTACTGAAAATTATATGCTTCATCTTACACAAAATCAATCATCAAAACAAATATTTTCATATAGATAATTTTCTTCCTTTCAAATAGATAATTTTCCTCCTTTCACCAGAAAAGCAACATTTCTTAACTATTAGAGAAAAAGTTCAAGAAAACTCCCATTTCCTTAAAGTATTATAGAGTAGCAAATAGTGGCTTTTCAGCACAAAAGTTATGTTCTTATGTTCATTGGTAATAAACCAGGAACAGGGGCACATAGGGCCTGCAATCCCAGGCCCAGACCATGTTGTGCAGGTTTCCATCCTTTAGAGGTGGGTGTCAGTGAATGTGGTATGTTCCTTGGTCACTGAGCTGAAGCCTTTGATGGCATTCATCAGGTCCTCTTCGTCCACATACTGAAAAGTAAGCCAATTATTATTGATTACAATATTACAATATTTGCTCTCAGTTTCTGCTGTCAATTGATAGGTCTATCAACTTAATATAAAAGTACTCAGTTTAACATCCTATCTTAGCATTTCAGGTGTGGTTTAAGATAGTCCTTTCTTTAAATTCACCCTGCTGCAAAGACTACATCATATACAGACATGAAATTCAGACTAATCCAAACTGCGTTTGCTTCATTACACTTTTAAGTATTATCTTAACCTTTGTAAGCTCATTCTCTCATTTGTAAACGGGATATTATGCACATGTGTGTATGTAATTTCTTAACAAAAGGTTAAATTCAAACAGTAAGCAGAAGAGCCAGTATTCAAGCTATAATGCTTTATTGCTTCCTACTCTCTTACCATATTTTGTATTTATGGAATAGGGTTAGTAATGTTGCTGTAATTTTATGAATTGAAAACCTGCCAAGTGTTTGGCAAGTTCAGAAGTCTAAATTCTTTTGCACACTGCCCATTACCAGTACTATAAAAACCAAGCCAAAATGCAATGTATTATAATAGGAAAGGAAAATGAGTAGTCAGGTGATGTTTTCAAGATCCCAACCCCACAGAAAATTACTTACTAGTTGTGTATCTTTGGGTCAGTTCCTAATCTTTTCAAACCTCAGTTCCTTTTATAAAGATGAAGATGATAATAACACCAACCTCCTAGAAGGTTTTATGAAGATTAAAATAATTCACCTAAGCTGTTAAAATTGCCATTTTACATGCTAAAAATAATCCATTAGCAACTGTTTGTTTCAAATTAATATAATTCTGTCATTTAAAGACTTTATATCTTCAGTGGAATTGTTGAATAACTTGATGTTTTTTTAGATATTCAAGTCCATGATTCCATTATATATGTGTGCTGGTAGATGGATACATTATTCTAAACAAGCATGAAACATCGACATATACTCTCTGTTGGTGATAGGAAACGTGGAGCCAGTTTTCTTTATTATTTGCCACTAATCAAGAAAGGTTCATCGAAGTCCTCAACTCTTCAATGAAGGAAAAGTAAAAAATTGGGAAAGAAAGATGAGATGAGAGTCCAAGAGCAGAAGCAGATGGTTGAAAGAAATGGAGATGGAAAATTCTGCCTCAGAGGAGTAAACAGAAGCTAAATCCTTAGCTGGCTGTTTATTATTCAACTAGACCAAAGGACTGATGATGCTCCAGCAGACACCCAGGCAGTTAATAGCACCAAGAAGTTTGACAGTTGGTGGAAGTTTTAGGATTTTATGCATCTCAGCCAATAGGGGGTTCGTAACAAATACTAGCTAATGATGAAGTTACCTTTCAAAGAGTCAATTATTTATACCACTGCACTGAATTTATGAAAGATGAAGCTTAGAAATAATAACACCCTTATTTAACTTGATTTTCTGAGGCTTTTGCGGGGAGCAACTACCATTTTAATCTGTTTAAAGAAAAGACTCTTCTAAAGTAAACCATTAGGAGCCGGGCGCGGTGGCTCAAGCCTGTAATCCCAGCACTTAGGGAGGCTGAGACAGGAGAATCGCGAGTTCAAAGCCAGCCTTAGCAAAGGCGAGGTGCTAAGCAACTCAGTGAGACCCTGTCTCTACATAAAACACAAAATAGGGCTGGGGATGTGGCTCAGTGGT